>FR990003.1:10116679-10401770 GCA_905404265.1 Fabriciana adippe
ATGGCTGTGTCAGTGTGATTGGGATGACATACCGCCCGATGAAGTCGTACGCTTGTGGTCTCGATTTAAAAACGAACTCCCTTTGCTCGCTAAAATAAAGATTCCTCGCCATGTGGGCATCACCACTGATAGTATCGTTACGCTCTTAGGCTTCGCAGATGCGAGTGAAAGAGCCTTTGGTGGAGTAGTCTACTTCCACGTCGAAAATAACCACAAGGGTACCTTGAGCTTAATAAGTGCCAAATCCAAGGTAGCCCCTCGCAAGGTAGTTTCGCTTGCTCGACTTGAGCTTTGCGCTATTCTCGTACTTTCACAGCTTATCAGAGCTATTGTCTTTGCATGTCAAGATCGCATTATCATTCGAAATATATTCGCATTTTCGAACTCTACAGTCGCCCTCTGTTGGGCGCATTCTTCGCCTCATCGATGGGACACGTTTGTGGCTAACAGAGTAGCTAAGATACAAAATGATGTAGCGCCGCGTAACTTGTATCATGTGTCCGGCATGGACAATCCAGCGGACTGTCTGTCGCGCGGACTCACTCCCGCGCATTTTTTGAATCTAACGCCGTTGAAATACTTGCCTGCGAGAGAAATTGATGATCAAGTAACAACTTTGTCGCGTCACGACCTTTTAGATAAGCTCGTTCAATCATTCTGGAAGCGCTGGAGAACGGACTACCTACACACTTTGCAATCGCGTCGTAAATGGAACACACCAGTCCATCCTATCACTGTCGGGACTGTTGTGATTCTCATAACCGAAAATTCGCCTCCGCTTCACTGGCCTCTCGGTATTGTGAAGGAAGTTTTTCCTGGCTCAAACGGGGTCACTCGAATAGTACGCGTTCGAACTGCAACTTTGCCTAGTCAATAGGTACAATATTCGCGATTAGGTTAAGGAATTAGTTTTAGTTTCGTCATAAAATTAGTAGCTTTCTTTGCGTAATTCACTTCATACATTCGTTTAGTTTAGCATTTTGAAGGCGTCCCTTCAAGCCCGGGGGAATGGTTGCGCTGATTCAATAGAAATTTATAGGTACTAAGTAAATTTGAAATATAATTTGATTGTTGCAATTCATTTCCGTACCTCTGTCCCATTCCCGCACATACTTTCGTAACGCGTGTTAGTAAGACGCTCGATACGCATCAACATACACAGATAGACTGTGGCGTCTTCTGAGGCGTGTGAAGTGAGTTAATCATCGTTGGTCCGTTGTCGTTAAAAAAGCATGGCCGAAGACCTTTACGTGTGCTTGCGCCGCTGATTAATTTTGGACAATTTAGTGTATGTACAGGTTATTGTGGACTTGAAGTGTGGTGGGCGATCTATCCGAATGACACAGCATCAACAGGTATTGTGCACTTTTTCCTTATAAATAGAATTGCATCTTGTCTCGCCATCTTCCGCGCGATTCTATTGTTCCTTAACTAAGTTGCATCAATCAAATACAGGTGTAGTGTTATTAATCGCAAAAATTAGCATCATTCGCGTAAACACTATCACTATACAAAATTTAGTTAAAATCGGTTCAGTACTTTTTGCGTGAAACGCGCACATCGATTTGACTAAGTTACTTTTATTATAGGTATAGATAAGAATAGGTATTGCGAGTGTACCTTAAGAGATAGACATACACTGTTGTAGATTTTTCTATTGACCTTTTCAAGACCTACAATTTTTAGTACATTGTTTTGACGTATGTTTTAAGGTTTAGCCAGCGGAAGGTTTCTAAGGAGGACTCGATAAAATCAGTTATTGCAATTTCCCGTGGGAAAGAAAGATTTTTCTGAAATAAAGAGTATCCTAAATGTTGACCCGGGTAATAAGTTATCACTTCACCAAATTTCGTTGTAATTGGTTCATTGCTTTTTACGTGAAACGCGTACAGACAAAGAGACAAACAGACAAACAGACAAAAAATTTAATAACTATTGTTTTGGGGTCTATATCGTATACATAATACGTTACAGTCATTGTTTTTAAAAAATATTTCATGTACAGATTTCGCTAAGTTACTGCTTTATTATAGTATAGATGACGTACTCGTATAGGAAAACAGTAATATCATTTAATAAAAATAGTTATAGCGAGTGTACTTTAGGAGATAGACATATACTGTTGAGAACTTTTCTGTAGAACTTTTTAAGTTCTACAATTTTCTAGTACATTGTTTTGATGTATCTCTTAAGGTTCAGCCACCGTTAGCCATAGAAATTTCTAAGGACGACTCGATAGAACCAGTCATTGCGTTTTCCCGCGGGAACTAAAAATGTGCCTGTAGTAAAAGGTATCCTAAATGTTGACCCGAGTGATAAGCTATCACTATACAAAATTTTGTTAAAATCGGATCAGTAGTAAAGTACACTCGCTATAACTATTTTTATTAAATAATTAAACAATGACTGTAACGTATTATGTATACAATATAGACCCCAAAACAATATTTATTAAATTTTTTGTCTGTTTGTCTCTTTGTCTGTACGCGTTTCACGCAAAAAGTAATGAACCGATTACAACGAAATTTGGTAAAGTGATAACTTATTACCCGGGTCAACATTTAGGATACCCTTTATTTCATAAAAATCTTTCTTTCCCACGGGAAATCGCAATAACTGATTTTATCGAGTCCTCCTTAGAAACCCTCCGCTGGCTAAACCTTAAGATATACGTCAAAACAATGTACTAAAAAATTGTAGATCTTGAAAAGGTCAATAGAAAAATTTTCTTTAAATACTATGGATTCAGATAATATGTAATATCTGACACCAGCACATTTTTTAACAGGAGCTTCGCTTACATCCTTCCCTGAACCAAATGTCACAGATACTAGCGTAGATAGTTTGTCATTTTGGAAAAGGTGCACTCACATGATTCAGTGGTTTTGGAAAACTTGGTCTAAACAGTATCTCACTCAATTGCAAAACAGACCAAAGTGGCATAATAGCACACCCAATATTGAAATAGGTGTGCGATTGCACATAAGAAGTTTATGTATTTGAAATAAAAGATGTACGTAAATTCTGAGAACAGTATAATCAGTAATAATTTTACAATTATATTAGGATGTCTTTTTGTCGTCCATCTTGTAAGTCTATATAATGTGAACCCCGTGGTGGCGGGGCGGCCACCGCTGCAACTTAACCGATTTGCCCGGCTGGCGGCAGATTTAAATTGGCGCGTAGACATACTCCCGGCCCTAGAAAGCTGACTGCTTTCAAGCTTCTTCATTCACCTCTGCTGTCACTGGCGCTTCTGGGCTTGGTAACAGGCAAATCCTATTCAGTGCGCGACGCACGACACCTCTCGTCGTATTGATATTTGCAACGCGCGCTATACCGTCTGGTCCCGGGAACAATTGTTGGATTCGTCCGAGACGCCAGCACAACGGTGGAGAGTTATCCTCCTTCAGGACAACCAAATCACCAATATGAAGATTCCGGCTCTTAATGCGCCATTTGCTTAGTGTTTGCAGCTCCGAAATGTACTCGAGGCTCCAGCGACGCCAGAAGTGTTGTTTGAGTTGCTCGATGCGCTGGAATCGATCGAGATGATTGACATTATAATCTTGTAAACATGGAGTTGGCAGCGCTTTGAGTGGTCTACCAATTAAAAAGTGGCCTGGTGTTAAGGGATAAAAATCATGGGGCAATGAACTTAAAGGATAGAGGGGGCGGCTATTTAGGATGGCTTCTATTTGAGTCAACAGAGATGTTAGCTTTTCGAATGTTAAATGTGTGTTTCCTAATATTCGAGTGAGATGAAATTTCGCAGATTTAACGCCGGCTTCCATCAGACCATTAAAGTGAGGAGCGTATGGTGGAGAGAAGCAAAATTCGACGCCTTCGCTGGCGGCAAACTCATGAATAGAGTTGGCGTTTGCGCTTAGAAATTCCTTGATTTCTGTAGCAGTTGCGACGTAATTTCCGCCATTATCGGAATAAATTTTTCGCGGTATTCCCCTACGACAAATAAAACGAATAAGGCTTAATTGAAAGGCATTTTTAGACAGTTCCGATACAGCTTCTAAATGAATACACTTGTATTTAAAGCAAATAAATATACACAAATAACATTTTGTAATTTTGCAACCACGACCCTTGCGATCCGTGATCATAAATGGTCCAGCAAAGTCGGTTCCAACGATATTAAAAGGAAAGTCTGGAGTGAGTCTTTCTGAAGGTAAATTGCCCATAATATTTTTAGCTACTTGTCCCTGAAACCGCCTACAAACATTACAATTTAAAGCGATCCGTCGCGCTAGGTTCCCACCATTGATAGGCCAAAAGCGAGTTCGTATTGAGGCTAGCAGAGCCTGTGGACCAGCGTGTAGAAGTTTGCGGTGTTCTTGTTCAAACAAAAGTTTGGTTAAGTGATGTTTCGAACTTAATGAGAGGGGGTGCTTCATGTCGAAACTAAAATTGGAATCTCTTATGCGACCACCTACTCGAATCAACTCTTCATGAAGAAAGGGATGGAGTGCCGCTATGTTGGATTTTGGATTAAGGGACTTTCCCTTTTGTAAAATTTTTAATTCTTTAGGGAACGACTCAGTTTGAGATATGTAAACTAATTTATTAAGAGCTTTGTCAAGTTCTGAAACTGATAAGCAACCTGTAAGTTTACTCTTAGGATTTCTGCAATTGTGTACGAAACGATTAATGTAAGCTAAAATATGTTGTAGTGTCCTTAATTTGGAATATTTTTCTATGTTAATGAATGATGTTTTGACATCAGGGGCTTCAACAATATGAGCTTTCACCTCTGGTAAATCGTTCGTCTCCATATTAGCCCAAGACTGCGATACAGGCCAATCAGTTTCCTGTGATGATAAGAAATCCGGTCCAAACCACCACAGATTGCAACTGGCAACCTCTTGTGGATTTAATCCACGAGATAACAGGTCAGCTGGATTATTTTTTGTGGAGACATGGTGCCAGGAAGCAGTCTCGGTTAGCTCTCGAATTGCGGCGACTCTATTTGCAACGAAGGTTTTTAGGTTTTTAGACCCTACACGTAACCAAGCTAAAACAATGCTAGAATCAGTCCAATACACTGTTCGGGAAATTTTACAGCGTAAAGCTTGTGATACGGTAGAGCTCATTTCAGCTGAAAGTAAAGCACCTGAGAGCTCAAGACGAGGAATGGTAGTAGGAGTGGATGCTGGAGCAACACGCGATTTAGCGCAAAGAAGTTTTACGTGTACCTGACCATCCTGGTCCATCGACCGAAGGTAAATACAGGCACCATAGGCACGTTGCGAAGCATCGCAAAAACAATGCATTTCTATATTAATTGGGTTGGTGATGAGTGCTAGCCGTGGGATGGTCAAAGAAGAAATGGATTGAAGACCCTCGACGAAAGTCTTCCACACAGAGGCGGCTCTAGCCCATGTAGCGCCCGTGTGCAATCTCTACCCTGGCGCCCTCTAGTAGGCCGCGGTCAAAATGGAATACTTATAGTTATATTTTTACCAGTGAATGGAAATGTAAACACACAAGTAAAAAGTATTTTTTAGGAAGGAAGGGGTTATAAGAATAAAAAAGCACATCGGATATAGCCGGATATACACATGAAATTTGCCCCCACGGAGTTTTCTCTTCGTACTATGAGAATCGTTATGGTACCAAATAAAATTAATTCTGTCAAAATTTTAGCTTTTTATCTCTAGCTGTTCTCGAGATATTCAAAAAGAAACCTATTTTTTCGATTTTATTTTTTCTATGATAAATTTGAAATTATATAAGCGCCGACTTTTTTACCAATACTTACGAGTAAAAGGAATGAAAAAAAAAATTATGATTCCCAGACCGAAAGACAATTTTTAAGACAAGAAATAAAACTAACATAATTTTTTGAAAAGTGTCCACCTCCAAATTTTGTCAGGAAACGTCTTCTGTACTCCTTTATACTCAGGATTTTTTTCAATTTTTTTGATGTAGTGGAAAAATGTGAAAAAAAATTAAAAACATTTTTTTTATCTTACATTCCAGTGAACTAATATTATACTAAAAATACATAAAAAAATTATTTTTCGATCAATAAAATTTAAATTTTTAACCTAATACTTTATCATTATCAACATTCTTTTTATTTATATTCAGGTTTTTATTTTATTTACGCAGCGGTTACTTAAAAATTAAGTTTTAATTAAGTAGAAAAAAGCAATATTTTGCAACAAAGTCGCCGAAAAATAAATTTACATGGCTATGTTATATGTAGCCTAAACCTTAAGAAATACATAAAAATCATGTACTAGAAAATTGTAGTTCTTCTAAAATCCTAAAAAAACTCCGTGATATCTCTATCTTTTACGGTCGACTCATAGTATCTTCACCACCACTCACCATTTATTTCATTAAAACTTAAATTAAAAATTGCGATACTTGCTACGCTATTTACTCCTATTCAGTATTAATCCTTAAATAAATATGATATTTAATATTATAATAATACTAGCGACTCACGCTCGCTTCGCTCGGGTTTCAAGTTTTTATTTTTAATTTCTACATTATTTTTTTTATTTTTATGAAACTAGAGGAATGAAATCTTCGAAATACATATAATAATTATTTTTTTGAAATTGTAATATTTAGTCGTTTCCGAGAAATTTATGTTTTATGGTCTTGGGAGGCTGAAAATCATCCCCAACTTCAAGTGGATGTTTACATTTAAAAAAAAATCGTTCAATTTTCAGGTATGGCTCATTTTTTTTTTCGTCTTGAATCCACTTTTCGTAGAATCAAAAACATTGTCGCTCCAAAATCGATCAAAAATTAATAAAAGATGGATATATTTGAAAAAAATATAACATAAATAGATCTACTGGAAAAAATACAAAAAACACTAAGAAGTAAAAAATAACTGATAGGTAGTTTTTATTTACTATAGACACCTTATCAGATATTTTCGAAATTGATGTGCTTTGATTTGTATCGGCTGGCAGCCTTTTGAAGAAGTCGGTTGAAAAACAGCGGGAAAAGGCTAGTGCATTTATAATATTAATTGCCATTTTTAATAGATGTTTGAGTTCATAAACAAGACAATAATTGTATGTCCTGGTCCTTTTGATATCTAATTGTTTTCCATAGAATATTTGCGAGCAAAAACAGAATGATTAAACATAACAAGCTTTAAAAGTTGTCACGAATTCGATGCCCCAATTTATTTTAATGAATGACAAATACCCAATATTTTATTTCATTTTGATTGGATTTTTATTATTTGAACTACATTACAAATTATATAAATTATATATGTGCAAGTTTCTGTTTTATTTCGTTTCATTCATTCAGTATATAGGCAGTTGTTATTAGTAAAATATGTCCAAAGTTGGCACTGCTTGTATTGTATTTAGCCCTTTATAACGTCCCAAAGCTGGGTTCGGGCCTCCCGAACTCCCCCCTCCCGTACGAGGGGGATCAGGCCGTAGTCAGTGCATGTCTTTCGAAAACCTGCTAGGTTCTCTCAGACATGCAGGTTTCCTTACGATCTGCACCACTATTAGTCATTGGATCAATGAGATTCATCTTTATAATATATAATTATATTTCTTCGCTTCATTCTTCAGATATAATATAACCAGGTAGTCCTTTTAACCTACAAGGTAGCTTTCGCACACATTAAAGAGTTTTTTTTTTTAAAGTCGATACGTATATCGATTTTTAAAACAATTCCTTACTCGTTAATGTCTACATTACCATTACCATTACCTACTACTCAGTTCCGTCATTCTTTTTTCGTGCGAGGTAGTAAGCACACGTACACTCTTCGGGTAAAAATTAAAAAAAAAGTGAAAATGTTCAAGAAGATATTAACTAACACAAACGGGAATTCAAGAAACTTAAGGAACAATAATTGTTTAAACGTCGTCGGATTCAAATTAAATCATCATTCGAATCCATTTGGTATGTACATATTATCTATTTACGATTACCCACATTTTGTCGTCATATTTTATTAAATACTAGATATAAATTTATAATCCTATTTTAAAGCCCGGCGGCTAACTGAAAGTTATCACGAGGGCCACATAGAATGATATAACCTTAAAACAAAACTTCTATTAATATAATAATAGAAGTTTTGAATGCCTTCAGCCTTCAACTCAGTGGACTTTGATGTCTTACTTTCAATCCTTGCCTCTCGTAACTTCTCTTCTTCTGTGATTGATTGGTTTAAATCCTATCTTCATGATCGCCAACAGAGAATCTACTGTGATGAGACTATCTCGGATTGGTCTAATCTCTACGCTGGCGTCCCTCAGGGTGGTGTGTTATCTCCATTGCTTTTCTCAATTTTCATAAACGAACTCCCGCAGGTACTCTCTTCTAATTACCACCTATATGCAGATGATCTGCAACTATATAGACATGCTTTGATATGTGACTTAGCGTCTGAAATAGACAGGATAAACCTTGATCTGGCAAAAATCAAAGATTGGGCAAAGTCTTTCGGACTCCTTGTCAATCCTATAAAGTCTCAGGCGATGATCATTGGTAGTAAGCGGTTGCGGAACAAAATTGACTTCGACATTCTGCCTAACGTCATTTACGATGGTACTTGTATAAATATCTCAGACACTTGTAAAAACTTAGGCTTAACAATCGACTGCAACTTGTCTTGGGAGGCGCATGTCAACGAGGTTAGTAAGCGTGTACATTATTCCCTTCATTCCTTGAAACGCTTGCAGAATTTTCTTCCGTTTCAAACTAAAATCACCCTGGCTCAATCTCTGCTAATCCCGTTACTTGAATATGCTGACGTTTGCTATCTGGATGCAACTGAGGAGCTCTTCGACAAGTTAGATCGCCTACAAAATTTGTGTATCGGGTTTATATATGGATTGCGCAAATTTGATCATGTAAGTATTTTCCGACGTCAACTGAAGTGGCTCCCTATTCGTTTTCGCCGGAACGTTCGAATATTGTGTGTTCTTTATAATATTTTGAAAACCTCTACTCCATCTTATTTAAGTGAGCGCTTTATATTAGTTCCCCCTAGAAACAGACCAGTGCGGCCTTGTGTCAATTTACCCAAGCTAGTGGTTCCTCACTACAATACAATATTCTACGAAAAATCTTTTTCTGTTATGGCAGCAAGATTGTGGAACTCACTCCCTGATTATATTTTTAAAGATGATCCCTCACTTACTACATTTAAATTTAGAATTAAACAGCACTATTTATCAAATCAGACATAAAATTATAGTATATAAATATGTAGGTATATGTAAGTGTATATGTTTGTATGTATGTATGTGTATATAAATATATTTACTTTTGTATAATTATAATATTTAGTTGTTATATTTTAATATTAAGTTTATAACATTTAATACTGTACTGTACCTACACCGCTCTAAATTAACTTATTTTCTCACAATTGAAGGGTTTCTGGAAGAAATCTCTTAAAGAGATAAGTTATCCTTTGTCGACATTCTGTTACTTTATTTTGTTTAACATATATTTTATGGTACATAAATAAATAAATAAATAATAAATAATGGGTGTCTCAATAAGAAGGCACTATTTAAACTTTGCGTCATTTCGTTTCGTGCATGTGACAACTTTGAAATTTGACAGCTGTTACCTATGATTGTCCTGATTATTAAAAATAAACCAGAAATAATTCCTGAGCTCAAGGTCGATAGCCCACGCGTCATCGGTGAGATACAGCCACATCTTTGTCAAAAAGTCATCGAAAATTTCGTGTAAAAAGAGTAAAGACCTGTCATCAGAGTCACGGGGGCCATTTGCCGGATATTTTATTCCATACTTAATCGGAACTTGTCTACTTTACAATGCAATAAAATTTCACAACTCACTCAATAAATACGTGTTTTTATTTTTAAATGAAATAGTGCACACTTATTGAGATACCTTATATAAGTATATTTCAATTGCCTGGACGACGCACTATGGGAAAATCGCGTATGTTTCGTCTCAAAACTCCGTATCTCAGTTGTTTCACAACTAAATGAGCTGTAATTTTGCACACATATACTTGTATGTACAAAGTTTAATGGAAATAATTTTGATTTTGAAAATTCTGTTTATTAATTAATTTAATAAATAAAACTTAAAAAAAAATTATACATTTGATAGATTCATTAAAAATATAGAGATAACAAAAGCTTCAAACTACCCAATATTACTTTAATATTAAACAAAAACATGACACTTTTCTAAATAATAATTATAATTTTATATATATGGGGGTAGTTAAATAAGACAAAGGAAACTGTAACAATTAATTTATATTATTGTAGTTATTATAAATTATAATCACAAAATATCACAAAATAGTTTAAATATAACCCAAAAGAAATATGTCAGCAAAATACTGTAAATGAATACCTTATCCTTTAAACAATTATCAAGGCTACTTAACTTCGTCCTGATCAGCTGCTCGCCAGAAAAAAAGTGATTCCGCAACGTACACAGGGTATTTATAACATCGTATTGGGCCGTTATGTCAAATCATAATTAATTTTACTCTCAAAGATTTCAAATGAAATGTTGCCACTCAAAAAACTATTTATAAGTGTAGTTAAATAAAAAAATAATAATAAAAATATTATTATATAAAAAATATACAGTGAAATTAATAATAAAATCTATTACATTCATATCATATTCATTCATTCATATTGAAAAATAAACAAAATTTGTCTTTTTTTTTGTAATTTACATAAAATGGAATAATAGTAACAAACGAGAAAAAAAATATGTACAAAATTCAGGAAGCTCCTACAGATTTTCGTTGATAGCAAGAAGGGCCTTGGCTTCATCTAAAAGTTCTTTCGATATTGTTTCCGAGGGGGTTTCTCAAACTTGATATGTATGGATCAGAAGTGTACAATAAGGTATGGAACACGTCTTCGTTGGTAGCCACTCTTGAACACTTTCTAGAATGATGGAGTCTAAACTTTTTGTAATCCTTATTTCGGGATTCTTGCGCGTCTTCGGACAATTGTCCGATAGGTAAAATAGCATAGTACTCAATGATTTTTTCTCCGTGAATAAGTATTTTATGCACGGATGAAGGCATATAATACCAATTATAAATATTTACGTACAGTTGGGCTGTACTATATGCGTATTCACCGAACTTTTTTGAATTAATAGCCATTCCAGATGACATAGTTTGTAGTATTATGTACATTCGTTTTATAAATTCTACGTCTACACCTGTAATGTCTACAGAGCAAGAGTAATTCTGAAAAAATCTTCGAGCTGTGTTTCCGTCATTACTATTTCCAGTGCCTTGTCGAGGTTTATCAACATGCAGTCCCATTTCCTCCCTAAACCGCTTTTGTACCAGTTTTTTCTTTTCCTCTTTGTTTTTTTTTATTTTCAGGTGTAGTAGCTGACCACTTTTCAAAAGACAAGTTATAAGAAATGTGTAAGATCATCTCCATACTCCTAATCCAAGCATGTAGTGTTGACAGTCCGTATTTAAATGAACTTTCGTTCACATCTCGTGTCCTAACTGCCTCTAAGTTATTCATTTGCCGAGGAGTAGCACCACAAACTGTACAAGAAGCGCTCGAACGAGTCTCAATTAAAACTTGTGCCACTTTACCATCAATCATGGTTAAAAATAGGTCATGAGTAATTTCGATTACCTCACCATTCTTATTTATCAGGGATGGAGACAGATTTTGTTTTTGATTGTTGATATCAGCCACAACAGACGCGGTTTTTTCAGGAGTTTCTTTGGCAAATTCTAACAATATAGGTCTGCAATATCTTACAGATGAGCAAGTTTCATTCTTCCAAACAACAGTATTAGTTGTCTCATCTATGAGTCTAATGGGTACAAGTGAAGCAATAAAAAGGTTCGCATCTGATATTAAATCGCTTTCTTCGGGCGAAACTTGCTTGTATTCACTCTGTCCTGATGACACGTCACAACCCCATTTACAGAATAGTTTCAACTTCCTTAAACTGTTTTTGTAAACTGAATCAATTAGTAATATACGAGCCACAGTATGATCCAACAAGTCCTGTAGATTGACTTTTGTACTTATGTTAGTAATGATTATGCTCGAATCTGGTGGGTAACACATCTTCTTCGCTTCGACTAAAGTTGGATAAGAAGGAAACACTGAGCAGTTTTTGTCCGCCAAACAAAGTCGAAGTTTCCCATACTATTCTTTGTTAAGATCTAAGTCAATAAAGGTCCGTAGTGCTTCCTCCTTTGAAAAAGGTGTAACGTCTTCAGAGTTCTCAGTAATGTTTTTAAGAAATTTTTTCTTATCATTTTTTGATGCAGTTCGTATAATATTAACGATTGTGGCCTCCTCCGTCTCACCCATAGACCGTAACTCCTGAGCATATGCATTGAGCACACAGTCCAATCCGTACTCTTGTATTAATTCCATGTTTTTTCGTTTCTTTGTTTTTTCTGAAGATGCTTCGTATGGTTTCGAAGGTCTGCCACCACTACTTCCAGACGTATTAGGGTCATTAACCGTGACTCGACACTCTAGTGGAACACGAAATTGACCATCTAACCAATTGACGTTCTTACTTTCAAAGCGTTCTTTTCTCCGAGACGCAATTCTCCAGCGTTCGTTACATTTAGATACCAAGTTTCTTTGAATGTAAGAGACCACTGTAGCCATATCCTCTGGTGACAAATTGAAATTTTCTTGTAAGTAGTCTTCTATATTATTCCCATTTATCAACAAATTACACAAATCTCGCTTGCTACAAACAAATTCACCCATTTTTCAAAACAGTTAACTTTTGGGAATATTTGAAAATAAGTATTAACTGCTTCTTAGGGCAACTGACTGTCTGACCAACAACTGTGAATTTTTCAGGGCTCGCCTTCCTTTTATAGGCCAATGAAATAGTGCTATGTGCAAAAAGATAAGAAAATAATAATTTGCACTCTTCCCATAACCAACCTGTTTTTAATTGGACCCTAATAGATAAGTGACCATATTTTATCAAGTAAGGTGGTCAAAACTGTATCAAAACCACAAAAAACTATTAATAATACTCATCACTGTAATGAACTTTTTATCAATTTGACCTTAATAGATAACAAATGATTTTATGAGAAATAAAAAGAAATTGAAAAAATAATGATTTTTACCTCGCGATATGTTTTGACACCGTGACAAAAAAAGCGCAAATATGCGCAATTTTTTTTTTCTCCTTGTGTTAGCTAATGTATAAAGATCTTAATAGAATAAATGTCTCGACAGCGGCAAGCAGCGGTAACGGGTAAACGTCTCGTTAAAAAAAAAATAACCCTAAAAACATACCATATTAAACTATATTGGTTAATTTTATTTTATCAAACTAATATATATAATACTAATTACGAAACGTTAAGAGGAGATCATAAGCATTTAAAAAATGTATAATACTTATACATTTATTTCAAAAACTTTCGAGTAATGTGGCGTTGAATTGTAGTAACGCATTGCGTCAAAATTACGTTATTGAACATGAGTTAGCTTTGAAGCCTATTTATATATATTATAACAAAATAAAAAAATAAAAAAAAATAGGATCAAGAAAGCTTATTTATTAGACTATATTAATTTATTATTTTTATTCCATAACAACGACTTTCTCGTAAAACGGTTTTGAGACGGCTTTGTATGGGGCTTTCCCATAGTGCGACGGCCGTATAAAATTGAAAATTATCAAATATATAATTTATATCTTATATGGTAATATGTTCATTTTGAACATTTTCGCCCGGCGGTTAACCGTGCGTTAATACGATGGCCGTATAAAATTAAAAATTATCAAATATATAATTTATACCTTATATGGTAATATGTTCATTTTGAACATTTTCGCCTGGCGGTTAACCGTGCGTTAATACGATGGCCGTATAAAATTGAAAATTATCAAATATATAATTTATACCTTATATGGTAATATGTTCATTTTGAACATTTTCGCCTGGCGGTTAACCGTGAGTTAACATGACGGCTTTATTAATTTTATAACATGTTCAAAAAGTAATAATGACATATTATTATTTTGCAATAACCCACATACGTGAGTTATGTAACCCAACTAAGGGTATCTAAACCAAATAAGGGTATCTAAATAGCCCACGTGGCTATTTAGATACCCTTCTCGGAAGGATCTGTAACTATAAATTGTATCGTCTCTTAAGAGATCCTTCTCAGCAGGATCTGTATCATAAACTATGCACATATCAGATAATTAAAATGTATCATTTCTTTAGAGACCCTACTCAGAAGGATCTGTGATTAATTATAAGTAGTGTAAATGTATGACAAGTGAGTTGTCCCTTTTTTTGCTAAGACCACCGACACTTTCCTCCGCACTCATGTAATATATAAAACTGTAGAAATAAGTGAATAAAGTTAGTTGCACTTATCCTTTCGACGAGAAACGTTGTTTCATTACAACCCCCGTCCCGATAATATAACTGGCGCAGTCGGCAGGATCGCGTCTGTTGACATAAAGCTTATAGTCAGCTTAGTCATACCACGGTGTACTAGTCCAGGTAGACCAGTACCTACCGCGACGCGATTAAGAAACCTGAGGTCGTGATCTGAAGAATTCGGTACAATCAAGCTTTTGCAGAAAGACGGTGCAGCTCAAATAAGAGGAACACTTGTGGGGTAAGCAAAATTCTATTATATTCCCAGTTTCCTTTATATATCCTTTTCGAGTCCTCTTAAATCAAATTCTTTAATTGGTGTCTCAATATGAAAGTGGATTATTATTTTTTTAATTTTTTAAAGTTTATGTAAAGCGTAGGTATTTTGTGTATTGAACAATGCCGCGTCAAAATTTACATTCGGTAAAAACCGACTATGCAACTATTGCATCGCTATTACCCACGTACGACGGTAATAGTAGAACTTTAAATTATTATATCAAATCGGTCGAAAAAGTTCTCGATATGATAAGGAACAGACAAGATCCATTCGTGGCTTGTTTAATAAGAAACAAGTTAACGGATAGAGCCGTTGAAGTATTGATATGGTGTGAAAACGCTTATACTTGGCCGGAAATAAAAGATATTCTAATAAGACGTCTCGCTGACTCTAGGAATGAAATAGAAATTATATACGATCTTAGATTTACGCGAATGTTTGACATTTAAATAAAACTATCTTTTCGGATTTTTTCGCGGATTTATTTTGATTTTTAGTTCCCGACGTTTCGATTGCTTTACAGCAATCATGGTCACGGGAGAGACTGAGGTGTTAGATGTCTCAAAAGTATTATATAGTTGTTACAGACAGCCTACCCACAAATAACCAAAATGAATTCAAAAAACTTGAAAATTGGCACCAAAGTACCTTACAATATTTGTTAATTTTAATTTTAAAACATTTTTAAAACATTTTTATAATTTTAATTACTTTTATATTATATAATTTTATATTATTTATTTAATTTTAGCTTTATTATTATAATTATTACAATTTTTTAGAAATTTTATTGATTAATAATCTATATTTAGTGTTGCCATTATTATATTTATAACTATAAAGAAAAAATAAATTATTAATTATTTAAGCCACATTATTATTCTATGTGTAATTTAAAAAAATTTAAATTAATTAAGAATTACTATTTGCAAATGAAAATATTAATTTGAATACTAATTTAAATTACTGTTATTTTGATCCGCACAGTAAGAACTTACTACATCTAACTGTCTGTTTTGTTTAGATATATTATTTGATTTTATTATATTAATGACAGGATCCCATGACGATGGTAGTTATATTCGCTTCGATAGACCCCAAATCCTCGCGAAAGAAAACAGATATCGCCCTAGAATGATTCGGGAAGCCATAGAAATTAAAAAACATCCAAATTTCAATAGGGAAGATGGCTGGGAACTACCATCGTCATGGGATCCTGTCATTAATATAATAAAATCAAATAATATATCTAAACAAAACAGACAGTTAGATGTAGTAAGTTCTTACTGTGCGGATCAAAATAACAGTAATTTAAATTAGTATTCAAATTAATATTTTCATTTGCAAATAGTAATTCTTAATTAATTTTAATTTTTTAAATTACACATAGAATAATAATGTGGCTTAAATAATTAATAATTTATTTTTTCTTTATAGTTATAAATATAATAATGGCAACACTAAATATAGATTATTAATCAATAAAATTTCTAAAAAATTGTAATAATTATAATAATAAAGCTAAAATTAAATAAATAATATAAAATTATATAATATAAAAGTAATTAAAATTATAAAAATGTTTTAAAAATGTTTTAAAATTAAAATTAACAAATATTGTAAGGTACTTTGGTGCCAATTTTCAAGTTTTTTGAATTCATTTTGGTTATTTGTGGGTAGGCTGTCTGTAACAACTATATAATACTTTTGAGACATCTAACACCTCAGTCTCTCCCGTGACCATGATTGCTGTAAAGCAATCGAAACGTCGGGAACCAAAAATCAAAATAAATCCGCGAAAAAATCCGAAAAGATAGTTTTATTTAAATTATATACGAGTTGATGAACTTATCAACACAAGAAGACGATTTAGAAGCTTTTACGGATAAAATACGCGATTTAACATTGTCGTTAATCTGTTTAGATGCAACGAAACAAGAATATTTTGAAAAATTAGCCATCTCAGTTATATTAGAGAATTTGAGTCCATACGCAGCACTTTCGGTGCGTATTGATAATCCAGATAGCTTAGAAAAATATATATCTATTGCAATACGCGAAGAAGCTAGGTTTGAAAAATATAAACAAGAAGCTGACGAAGATAGGCTTTATTTTGATAATTCTAATTTAAAAAATAAACAATTTGATACTAGTAACATTGAAAGTACTACACAAAACTCTAATACAAAAATATTAAATAATAATTCGGATAATATAACCAAAAATGAATCCATATATTACCAAAGGAAAGTTGTCGTTAGAGAGTCTAATCGTAAAAGAAAAAATAAAAAACGTAAACTAAATGCGAACAAAGAAGAGCATTGAGCATGCACTTTGACTATAGGCGACGGCCTATAGTCAAAGTGCATGCTCAAAGCATTAGCCAAGCTCATTTGTTAGATTGTAAAATAAAAAATCCTAAATCTATTGGAGCCAATAAATATAATAAAAGTAAACTTATAAGTCGAGGTTGCCAGAACAATGATAAGCAATTACGTAAAGAGGATCATAAACTGAAGACTATGCATAACAAAAGGCTAGCAAATAACTATTGTAATTGTCGAAAAAGAACACGTTTTAAATTAATTAGACCCAATGGTTACACAAACTTCTTCGGCTACAATTTTCGCGCTTTTAATGAACTCCCCAAAAGCGCACACATTAAAGAATTTAGATAAACTTATTTTTGGATTGTTTTAATTTCAAAACAAAAATTTTTATACTCTCTCCTATTAATCGTATTGTTTTTTTCTAAATATTATGGCCAAGATGATGAGTTAGGCGTGACTCAGATTTTTGAATAAGGGCAATGTGTTCTGTAAGCAACAGAACACATTACCAAAGTTAGAGCTAATATCAACCAGCTTTAAAAAATTACCATTATCAGAATCGTATTTTTTTTCAAATCGCCAGATATTGTCTCGCTAAAAAGTGATTATTTTGATTATTCGTTCAAGTACTGTCATCCACTTTTTTCCCAATTAATTTCAGCTTTCTTCAACAAACCTACCATTTCGTCTTTTACATAAAATAATCGTTCTCAATGTTATTAGTTGCTTACAAGACATAGGTGCCCCAAGCTTTTTTCAAGACGTTCTAAAGCTATAGACAAATGTTGCCAAACTCTGTAACCTACGCGCGCCTTGCTTTGCTACCGCCGCCCGGTGTCGGCCATAACACGGGCGCAGGGACTTTATGAGCGCCGGCTGCGCCGCGAACGACGCATGCTCTTTTGAGATGTTGCGAGCGGCGCTTGGCGCCCCCTCAGACCCTGCGCTCGTGTGCATTGCACACCCTGCACTATAGGTAAAGCCGCCCCTGCGTCCAATACCCGCCGGAGATAGAGAGGCACCTCATGGTACCGAAACGCCTCTCGTAGTGTCTCAAACGGCAGGGTGTTGAAGGCGTTGGCCACATCCAACGAGACGGCCAAAAGCACGTCTCCCTCCTCCACTGCGGCCAAGGACCGAACCTTCAGGGCGTTCTGAGCGTCTACCGTTGAACGGCCCGCCCTGAACCCAAACTGAGCCTCTGACAGGCCCGGCCCCACCTCCTCGAGATGCTGAGTTAGACGGGCAGCGAGAATCCTCTCAAAGAGCTTGCCCATCTCATTCAGCATCACGATTGGCCTGTATGCTGAAGGCGAGTCCAGAGGACGACCCTCCTTGGGCAACAGGCACAACACTCCCTCCTTCCAGACCTTCGGGAACTGCCCACTGCGGAGACATGCATTGAACAGTGCCCGAAGGTCCCCTCCCAGGTATTCCAGGGCGATGCACAGAACTCGCCCCGGAATACCGTCCGGACCCGGAGCCGTCCGCCCGGCCCGCAGTTTGTCTACGGCCAGGTCTATCTCCCCCTCGGTGATTGGGGGGAATCCCTCAACTCCCTCAAGACGCGAGGGAGGAGCCATCACCGGGGGACGTGCCCAGACGACTCCGGGAACAGCCCTCCGATCAGTCGCAGGAGGACATCGGGCGGCGTGGTCTCCGTGACCGGGGCGCCATGCGCGCGGAGCTTGTTCCGCGCGCTGATATAGGGACGCCCCCATGGATCCCGATCCAGGCCCGCCAATAGTTCCTGGCGGGCCGCCGCCTTGGCCTGGCTGATAGCGAGCTGCAGGGCCTTCTTTGCTAACCTGTAGGCCTGCCGCAGCTCACTCTCCAAGTCGGGGTCCAGGCCATTCCTCCTGCGACACCGAAAATACCTACGCCTGTGACCATTACACGTCGCCCGAAGCTGTGCAATTTCGGGCGACCACCAATACACACAATGACGCCGGTCGCGACGCCGAACTCGCGACATGGCCACATCGCACACCCTGGTGAGGGCGTCGCGCATGCGGCCAGCCAGCTCCTCCACGTTGGAGCTGGCTCCCACCACACTCCCCTGGGAGCACCACGCTTCTACAATGGCCGCCTCTCTGGCCAGCTCTGTGTCCAGCCGGCCCAGGGCCCACCTCGGGAACGCTCGAGAGGGCCCCCTTGGGCGGTCCATTGGCACCGGGTGGAGATCTCAAATCGGATCTTAAGCTAATTTATCATGCGGCTGATTTTAAAGCGATTGGCAAAGAAATATCGCGAGTCAATTGGGTTGCTGATCTAGCCGCCTTAAACACCGAAGAATCAGTCATTTACTTTTATAATATTTTGCAGAATTTAATCGACGTGTATATTCCAAAAAAAACTGTTAATTCACATTCTAATTACCCTCCTTGGTACTCCCGTAATCTTATAAAATTAATACGACAAAAAATGAATATGCATTCTAAATGGAAAAAATACCGAAACGATCGAGATTATCAGTTGTACTCTGACTTTCGTTCTCGAGAAAAACGAGTTGAACGTGAATGCTACAAACGATATATAATTTTCTCAGAAGATAAGATTTCAACCTTCCCAAAATATTTTTTTTCATTTATCAAATCTAAATTTGGCTCGAATAATATCCCTGCCGAAATTAAATTTAATAATGTATCTTCCAATAACGTAAAAACAATCACTAACATGTTTAATGAATATTTTAAGTCAGTTTTTGTCCCCCAAACTGACACAATTAACAGTTACACTGCCATTGATGATGAGGTCAATATGTCTTCAGTTAATATATCGACTGTAGATATTCAACGCGAAGTTGTATTAAAGCACTTTGAGCAAGTTAATATAAATAAAGGTGCCGGTCATGATGGTGTTCATCCAGTTTTAATAAAAAAACTTTGTAAAGAGCTTTCAACTTCACTTACTATTATTTACAATAAGTCCATAACTGAAGGCTGTTTCCCGAGTATATGAAAAAAAGCTATCATCACCCCCATTCCAAAGGGGGGTGATATAGACGACGTAAAGCAATATAGACCCATATCAAAGTTAAACATTGTCGGTAAAATTTTTGAAAAAATTATAACGAATATACTTACCTCTCACTTGTATCATGTAATAGCTCCCGAGCAACATGGATTTTATCGTGGTCGTGGTGTAAATTCAAACCTTGTGATGTATACTGACTTTTTACTTAATGCTCTTGATGCAGGTCATCATTCTGTTTTAATAAAGAAGCTTTCGAGAATCGGTATACACGGCGATCTTCTTAGATGGGTATGTTCATATATCAACAACCGTAGCCAAGCTGTTGCACTCAAGGGGTATGTTTCAAGTTTTGTGGAAATCTCTTCCGGAATCCCTCAAGGCTCTCATTTAGGGCCTTTTTTGTTTACATTATATATAAATGATATGAACTCTTGCATTAGAAACTCGCATCATTTGTTATACGCCGATGATACCAAGATTTATAAAATTATCCGTTGTGATGATGATTGTCTTGAGTTACAGCAAGATTTATATCAATTTGAACAATATTGTAATGATAATTATTTGTTCCTTAATACTGATAAATGCTGCGTAATAACTTTTTCTAGAAAACGTCAACCTCATATTTATAATTACAAATTACTAGGAAATACCCTGAACAGAGTCACCGAAGTTCGTGACCTTGGCGTCACGCTAGACTACAAACTGCACTTTAACCTTCATGTTGACAAAATTGTAGCTAAAGCTTTTAAGTGTTTAGGATTAATCCTCCGTCTAAGCAAACCTTTCACTCGAGGTAATACACTAAAAACACTATATAACGCCTATGTGAGAAGCATTCTCGAATTCGGAAGTGTTGTCTGGAGTCCTCAATATATGGTACACATCCAAAGAATTGAAAAAGTGCAACGGAAGTTCGTGAAGTCTCTGGACTATCGTACTGGTTTTTATTATACCGACTACGAGGAGAGTTTGACAAGACATAATATGCAGCTTTTGCACTCCAGACGTAATTATTTAGATACCATATACTTATACAAAATTGTTAATAACTACGTAAAGTCCACAGATTTATTAAACTTCATCTTTTTCAAAATTCCCCGCTCGTCTTCCTCTCGTTTCAAAGATACATTTTATGTACCTTCTTATCATACTAGCTATGCAAAAAATACCTTTCTCAGGCGTTCTTGTTCATACTATAATAATAATTTAACTGTTGTTGATATTTTTTCGTGTAAAATAAGTACGTTTAAAAAGCAAGTTTTTCATATAATATTCTAACTATGGGCTTCCATTGTTTGTACTATGATAATATTGTTAGCATTTATTTGTAACTATTAGTATAATTGCTTTCTATATTTTGCCAGTAGGGATAAACCAATCAATGTTTTTAGTTTTTCGGAAATTTTGTATTAACTTATTTATTTATTTTTAAATCTTGTATAAGATATAATTTTTTTTTGTTTATTTTTTAGTAGCTTCAATTTAGTTTCATTTAATATTTTTATTCAATTTAGTTTTGCTTATTATTTTTTTTTGTAAAACATAATTATTTAGCATCCGTCACTTTTTTTTGATGACAAATCAGGTAATTTGTAATAACTTAGGGTAATATAGGTTTAACTGTGTTCTTATTGTTTAAGATGTTATTGTATACGACTGTTTTTACCTGAACAAATAAATAAAAAAATAAATAATTGTGATCCGACAGAGTCTCCACCTCCTCCTCTACCCTCCAGTTTATCACATTGCGTGCGATGGCGGGGGTGGCGAACGTTAGGTCCACCACGGACCCCCCCTGCTGCCGCACGCACGTAAACGCTGTCCCAACATTGACAAGGGACAGTCCGGAGAGTAGGGCCCACGTTTGGACAGCTCGTCCCCGAGCGTCCGTCGTGAGATTCCCCCAGGCCAGCGACTTGGCATTAAAGTCGCCGAGGACAATAGTGGGCCTCGGCGACAACCTGCAAACCGCAGCGCGGACGGAGTCGAGAAAAACCTCGAACTCCGCCAGACTGCGGTTGGGGGAGAAGTACACCGCAACAATCGCGTACTCTCCCCACCCTGCCACGACAAGTCCCTGGCCCCTCTCGATTACCGAGAGACGGGGGCCGGTGCTGCTCCCAGACACTATAGCCACGGAGCCCTCCAGGTCCCCCACCCAGTACGGTTGGGGGGGGGGGGGGGGGGGACAAAGTAGGGCTCACAGGCCACCGCCAGACCAATCTCCCACTCGGCCATGGACTGCAGCAAAAGGTCCTGCGCTCCAGCCGAGTGGTTTACGTTCGCTTGGAGGAAGCGAGAGTGTCTGTCCATTAAGATGACATCTCAGCCTCCTCGACCTGGCGGCTTCCGGCACTAGTGACGGCTCCGGTCCGTTGAGTCGTCTTGCCTTTCGTGATGGGTGGGTTGCAGTCACGCCCACCCATCATATGCCCAGAAGGGCGCCCAGCGTCCGCGCAGACAGCGCAGCGAGCTGTCTTCGCGGTGCAGGCAGCGGAATGGTGCTCGTCGCTGCCACACCGGTAGCACAGGCGCCCCCGTTCCACCCTGGATGGGCACCGAGGTACTGTGTGCCCCAATCCCATGCACCTGAAGCAGCGTAATGGACGCTGCTCCAGTACCTCCACTTTGGCCGACGACCGACCAACCAGGAGTCGTTTAGCGTCGGCCACCTTTTTGGCTGCTGTAACTGGGCACCTTACAACAGCCGCGCCCACCCCACCCTTGCCCGAGTGGACATGGCTCACCCAGACAGACTCTGACGAGCAGCCGCCCGCACGTGCGACTGCCTCGGCCACCTTCTCCCTAGTGGCCGAATCGTCCAGGCCCCAAACCCTCAGCTCTCCCATCTTCGAGGGCCGAGCGATGGTCGCCACCCCATCCAGGACCTGGCGGAGTTTCTCCGCCAGCCTGTCCGCCGCCTCCACTGGCACAGTGGTTGGAAGCTCCAATAGCCTCGCCCCAGTTGCAGCCACCCTCACGAAAAGACCCCCCGTGATTCCCAACTGGGGCAGGTCTATGCCCTGCTGTGCACGCTCCAGCAGCTTGGCATAGGTGACACCCTTCGATGCCGCCTCCTGCTAGAGCGTTATAATTACCGCCGCAGTACGCGGCGGGGCGGCAACCTTCGGCTTGGCCGGTGCCGGAGCAGCCTTTGGCGCTGGCCTAGCTGTCGCCGGGGCAGCCGGAGCCGCTGGATGGGAAGACTTCTTCCCCTTTCCTTTCCCCTTGCGGACCACTGTTGACCACGTCTCTTCCCCGGCATTGCTCGGACCTGCTACAGGGGCAGATGGAGCCGGCGCAGGCACTGGAGCAGGTGCCGGAGCAGATACTGCCGATTGCGAAGGTCGCGGGCGCACAGGAGCCGCTGTCCTCTTTTCCTTTGACTTGCGCCTACGTGCCGCCGATCCCTCACCTACCACAACCGCTGCCGGTGCTGGTATTTCTTGAGGCACGACCGGCGCAGGCGTAGGCACAACTACAAATGGGAAAAGCAACGGTGGTCCTGAAAACCAGTGTTAGGGCTTTTAGTCCTAACTATAGCTGAGGTCCCACATTTTTGCGAAACACACTGTCGCCTACACTACTAACTTATTTTAACGTTTTTTCCCACATACTGTATTTAAACATTTAAACTTTAAATGTAATACTTACCTTATATATCATATGTATAAATGTGTGTATATATATGTGTTAGGATCAGTGTGTTTATCAAATAAAGTTTTTATTATTATTATTATTATTATTATTACTTCCTTCCTCCTATCAGCTGCCAACGGAGGGCGGACCATTCTCGCAGGCAGGAGGCGCCCCTCAATATTGGCAAACTTTGCTTCGATGAGGGCACCCACCGAGGAAATAAGGGAAGCCCTCATCTCTTCCAAAACATCCTCTCTCACTGCAGCAGCTGAATGGGACGCCCTCATCTCTTCGAACTGCCTCCTTTGAGGTTATCTACCTCGCGGTGCAGCCTCTCGTTATCGGCAGCCACCCTGCGCGTCTCCTCGCTCATTGAACGAGAGGCTAACCTCTCCACAATCTTCTGAAGCGACATCGCTGCCTCCTTCAGCCCCTTAATACACGTGCCTTTTAAATTGCCGGACTTAGCGGCGATTTCCAAGATAGCGGCCACGCTACGCCCAGCATCCG
The DNA here is from genome assembly GCA_905404265.1 of Fabriciana adippe. Lineage (NCBI taxonomy): Eukaryota > Metazoa > Arthropoda > Insecta > Lepidoptera > Nymphalidae > Fabriciana > Fabriciana adippe. Next base: position 10,140,807 of record FR990003.1, read on the forward strand.
CACGCAGGCCTTGCACATCCGTCCTGGCCTCCTCTTCCTGTCCTTCCGACATCGACAGCTCAGACCCAAACTCAAAAACGGCCTCCGCAGAACGAGTCTCCTTGCGAGTCTCTTTGTGGAAGGCCCTTGCCTCCAAAGCGCGCTCGAACTCCACCTCTCTCGCTCGCTTCGGCCTCTAACTCGCGCAATTCAGCGCGCGCGCGAGTCAAGCCCGAGCCTCCTGCAGATCGTCCCCGACGAGCCTTCTGCATTCTTGCGCCAACACTTTGCTCCGTCTCCGTTTCCGAACCAGAGCTCGGAAGCGGAGGCAGAACATGTGTTCTCTTGCACCCCACCGACGTATCCGTGTCCGTGCCGGCGTCAGAGTCAGCCATGACTCATTCGCCAACACGAGACACCAACACCCAACAAAAACAACACACAATTGTCGCAAAAAACAACGACAGAACCAAACACAAGCAAAAATCAGAAATCCAATGAGCAAAGCCGAAGAACAAAACAAGTGTGCATCAAACAAATCCGGGAAACATAAACAGTCGTAATTCAATAGAAGCAATCCAAAAAAACACGCAGAAAAGGTCGCGTGGTTTAACTCCTGAACAACTTGTTTCGCATACTCTATGGTTTAACGCACCGCCTTGGGTTCACCAAGATATTTCTCAGTGGCCTATTAAGCCTTTTATATATAATGACACCGCGCAGGAGTTACCTGAATATAAAGCAGTCGCTTTGTCAAATATTTCACCGCCTTTTAATAAAGAAAATTCTTTATTCACTTCGCTGACTGAACGGATTTCTAGTTGGTCAAAATGACTTCGTGTGCTTACTTATGTGTTGCAATTTTCGAAAGTTTTAAAAACTCGAGGTAATATTACCGCGGATGACTTAAATAAGTCAGAATCCTTCATAGTGCGCTCCGTTCAGGCTGCTTATTTTTCAGATTTATTTAAATTGTTACAAGCTGGTAAGCGACCACCTCTTTCTATGCGTAAACTGCGGCTGTTTCTATTCGACGGTGTTATACGAGTTGGTGGTCGATTAGAGAATAGCGATTTAACTTTCGATCATAAACATCCTATTCTTATGCCTATTAAACATAAAATTACGGATCTTATTATAGATTATGTTCACCGCACCGCTTGTCATGCCGGACCGCAACATGTACTTTCTTTACTTCGTCAAAAGTATTGGATATTGTCCGCTCGTCGCACTATGGAGTATTTCATCCAAAAAGCTGGCCAATATTCAATTATACAAAAATTTGAATTCATTAATAAAAAAGGTACCTCGGTAAGCAGAAGAGTCCAGGTTACCTGTACGTCGCCTTTGTTTGTCCTTATCTTTACAAACTTTCGGCCACCAGTCGTCATTAGACTGCTTTCGTGTGCTGACTAAATATTACGATTTCATAGTACGATATTCTTATAGTTTTTAATAAATATTTTATTAATTTTGTGGAGATAGTCGTGGTGCTTTTCATAATGGATGATGTTGAGTCGGGTATATTGTACTATTATATTTCATTATATTAGAAATAAATACTCACATAACATGTAAAAATAATATTATTTGAAGTGTACTTAAAATTTACTTACATTTTTGAGTTTAAAATTTTTATGAGCATATTAGTAATACAAGCGGGTAATATGCGGTTGTTATTTTGAGTTTTTTGATATCCCCAGAGAGTCTCCTTAATAACTAATTAAAAAAACGCTGCCCCAATGTGCCCCTTCTAAAATAGAACTTAATCTTTTTGAAATCACGTATTACCAAAACCACTTTAATTTTGACAATGTTTTTTAAAGTCTTTTTTTACTTATTTTAGGGCCATCTGGTGTTAAGATAGCGACACGTTTGGAAATATTTAATATGCTTAAAAACATTAGGAGCGAAATTTTGCTGATAAATTGGATTCAGTAAATGTCATCATCCATGCAAATCCGTCATTCCCAAACGAATTTAAAGCTGATCTTATACGAAAATTTTCCTATTTTAAGAAAGAAATGAAAACTCGTTGGACAGCCACCATTCGTACTGAAAGCAATTTTCTTAACAAAACCGAGAATGGCTAAAAGGTACATTTAATATACCTACCTCACCATACTGCATTTAATGTTGGGCGACCTCACATGACTTTTGATCATTTATCAGAATGTAGTAAAAGACGTAAGACACAACCGTTAAGAGAAGAAACGGATGCGAACGAACTTTTATTTGCTGGTTAGATGAAGCTACGCGAAGAAGGCAACCAAAGCGGGGCTCACAAAAACTAAAAATGACTGTTACCCTACTCAAGATGCCTACAGGGTTACAGTAAATTGTGCTGAAATAAGACTCAGGCACTTGTAAATCACTCAGTTCAACGCTTATGTGAAATGCATTTTATCAAAATTCCTTAACAGGCTTTTATTAACGTCTGATACTCTGTTGAGCAGTGTGAGACCCAAGCCTCGACGTATGTGAAGCCCGTTCTCCACTATTACAATGCAGATGTTTCTACCCGGAGAGATTGATTTCATAAACCTGGATGAAGAGGATTCAGAATGAACACTGAAGATTAAATTTTGTTTAAAAAAATCAATAAGAGTTCATATATTTCTTTTAATTCAATATTGTATAAAATATATCTCGTAGTTTTAAAATCAAGTGCCCATATTACTATAAAACTTCTTGATGAAACTCAACATCGATTTTTGTTATAACACTATGTAAAAAGGATTGTTGGACATATTAAGTTACATCTTTTACAGCTGGTGAAAGAGGCTCTATAATAAAATCAATTTGCGTTTTTGTGTTACTCTACTATATATCTCTTAAACTACTGGATGGATTTCGCTGCATTTTTCGCTAATATTTTGTAGAGTTTCTTGAGGAAAGTTCATATGTAATAAGTAAATAGATTCATGGAAAATTTAACCCTTACGAAAACATCAATGAATACAAAACGACAATAAACACATTATTTTGTGTTAAAATTAATACTATATCAATATTTACGGGCCAAAAAAATATATTTGTCTATATAATAGCATTCTATAACCAACATAATAGGAAAATACTAATAAATAATTTTGGCCAGCTTTTTGAGTGAAATACTCCATAGTGCGTCGTACTGTGTGTGCAAAAATTCACTCTTGTATTCCATGTTTTAGAGCACGCCCTAAGCCTGCTCAACCGCCGGTTATGGCTAACCTGCCCAACTGCAGCTTAAAAATATCCAAGCCTTTTGCGCACACCGGTGTTGATTACGGTGGACCGCTTAGGATCACGCTAACTAGGAGACGTGGTATAAAAAGCCAAAAGGCTTATATATGCGCTTTCGTGTGCCTGACTACTCGTGCAGTGCATATCGAGGTTGCCACCGATTTAAGTACCGATACCGTTTTGAACGCTTTCAAACGGTTTATTTCTCGCCGCGGTCCTGTTGAAAGGATTTATTCAGATCATGGTACAAATTTCGTTGGTGCAAAGTTATACTTAACAGAAATTCAGAATTTTTTAACCTCTAACGCTTTTAGTGAAGATTTCAAAACAGAATTAGCTAAAAATCGCATTTCTTGGGAAATGATCCCACCTAACGCTCCTCACTTCGGTGGTGGATGGGAAGCAACCATTAAATCTTTTAACCCCTTCACGCATATGGGACACACTTGTCCCCACATAAATTTTACGATTTTTAACTAAACTGACTATGCTAACTCGTTTTAAGAATTACATTAAATTTTTTAATGGTATTTTTAAAGTTTGCGCGCTGGCAACACTAAAAAAACACATTACCTGTCAAAAAGTTATTGGCGCGAAAAGTGAAAAATATTATTCGTACCCGTGAATTATATAAAAACATTTAAATATTATTAAGCGACTTTTTAACACCGTTAATCTTCATAATTATATTGAATGGTAAGTACGATTATCGTTTTATTACATATTTTCGAGTTTTATAGAAATAGTAATGCATAATATGTGAAAAATCAAAAGGGACACAGATGTCCCTATATGTATCAAAGGAGACTTTTTCTTCTTACTAACGATATTGTTTGCCTTGCTGTTTTTTCCAATTCCAAATTAATATTTTCGTGTATTTTATTTCAGACTATGCCTTCAAATCGGCATAGAGAGTTTTTTCTGCGGGAAGATGATATCTTTCAAGTTTTATTGGCCGATAATAGCGACGACGAGGATGGTTTGGTCCTTGATGAAGAGGATCAAACTTTCTGGCTCAAGATATGGATGCGGGTATGTCCACCGTGGTTATTGAGCCAAGCTCAACATCTGTAGATGAAAATATGGCTGAAAGTCAACCTGACATAACTGGTCCTGTTTTCAACTGGCGCAAAAATTCTTATTCGCCATACAGTTTTCGTGAGGTTGAAGGATATCAATTCGGTAATGTGCACATTTTAAAGACCTCCCATACTTCGGAGACGGAACTGACTCCTATAAAAATTTTTACGCGGTAACAGACTTTGATAAACTGATTGATGAAATTATTGTTCGTGAATCAGTACGTTACGCAGAACAAAATGGCCGATGCTTTACCATGTCTAATGCAGAAGCAAAAGCTTTCATCGGTATGAACTTTGTAATGGGATATTTATTTATTTATTTATGTAGGGTCCGGGGATGAAAATTAGTACACGTTTGAATTGAATAAGTTTAATTTTAAACATATTTATTAAAAAATTAAGTTACGTCTTTTCAAGCGTCGTTCCGTCGTCGTTCTGTCACATCTCCCATCCTTCCGCTTATTCGTCCCTGCATTCATTTACTCACTCACTCCCATCCACCTATCTCATTCCTACACCTATCTTACTCATCCTACATTCGGCCATCCTACACTTCAGCCTGACCCCAGGCTGCTCTTTGAACACAACACTACCCTGGTACTACATACTTGATATGCAATTAACAACTTATACAAACTTAAAACTTACTATTTCTAAACTATCCATTTACATCTATACAAAACAAACACAATCTTCAAAAAAAAAAACCTTTATATAAAACAAAATAATATCCTTAAAAAAAAAAACAAAATAATCTATCCCTTTTATAACAATAAACCACATCTAGAAAAAGAAAAAAAAAAACAAATTAAATAAACACTTGGTTTCTTCAAAAAAAAAAAAACAAACTAAATAATTGAATCCACTAATTTAAACAAAATCAATGTTAGACAAAAAAAAAACCACAAAGTCTACAATAAAAACTACAAATTAAACATTTAAATTCTTTAAAAAAAAAACACACTATTCTATCCTTTTATCCTAAATCAATAAAATTCCTAAAACAAAATGAAAATAACACAAAATAAATCCTTCTAATAAAAAATCATTATGTTATTATAATAAACACTTTAAAAACTATAGAAACACAATCCACAACTTAGGTGTTGGGTAGTGTGTAAGCCGCATTATTGTTTATGGTTTGATTGTACTAATGAAGAAAAATAAATACTTACTTCCTTCTGGTCTATGGCTTCAGCGTGGACACTTGTCTTTTATTAAACCCGATTCCCATTTAACAATAAAATAAATATTAACAACCCAGAGAACATAACATGGTGTCAGAAGTGGTGTCAGAAGTAAAAGAAAAAGATAGGTAAAGTAAAAACAATGAAAATGTCGCAGACGCCAGCAGCGAAGAAAACAACGAAATCTACAAGCGACATCATGGCGGACGCTGGACAGTCGCATCTTATACAATCGTCACTTATAAATAATATTGAAAAACTAAACATACATGCGTCAAATATGCCGCTAACGTGGAAGAACTTCGCCACAAATTTAAAAATTTACATGCGGGCAAACAACTTTGAAAAAGAATCTGAATCACGTAAGGTCGCCATTTTGTTAGCATGCATCGGCAGCGAGGCGTTAGAAATATTTTACTCATTCAACGTCGACATCGATATCATCTCTTTCGAAGATCTCCTAAAAAAATTCGAGGATTTTTTTCTGCCTAAGGTAAACATAACAATAGAAAGGCATAAACTCTTCAATAGAAAGCAAGGTCAGGACGAAGACATTGCGTCCTACGCAACTGATATAAAAAATATCAGCCTACAATGTGGTTTCGACGAGCTGCGCGACAACATTCTAAAAGACGTATTTTCATGGAACCTAAACAGCAATAATAACTACATTAGGGAAAAACTTCTCACCTATGACCCTAAGACATTTCAAGAGTCACTGGATCTATCCAAAAAATTGGAAACGTCAAGACAACAAGCTAAAGTTCTACAAGGTGAACAGTCCACTACGTCACAGTCATTCGTCGGAAAGGTATTCAGTCAAAAACAGTCAACTAAGTCAACTAACAAAAATCTATACAATTTTAGAAGTCCACGAAGTATCCGCAAGAGTATCTATCGCAGCACCCGTCGAGATAGAAGAGTGTGGGCTGATGGTATTGCTGATAGAGCTCAGAGAGCAGCGGATGCCGGCAATCTGAAAGAGATGTACAAAGCCACGAGGGTCCTGACAGGAAAACGAAGTTCGAGGAAGAAGCCATTGAAGAGCAAGGAGGGCAAACTTATTGTGACATCCGAAGGGCAACTGCGACGCTGGCAAGAACACTTCCAGGAAATCTTCCACGTTACAGAAGGCCCTGTTAATACTTTGCCCGATAACAATCTCCCTCTGCAAAGTCTAAACATTGACTATTCCCCACCGACTGGAGGTGAAGTAATTCACGCCATTCGCTCGCTCAAAAATGGCAAGGCCCCAGGAATCGACCTTATCACTGCTGAGATGCTGAAGGTGGACATTGCTTCAGCTGCAAACGCCCTGACGCCTCTACTACAACGCATCTGGCAGGAAGAAGAGTTACCGAACGATTGGAACAAAGGGCTACTTATCACCGTGCCAAAAAAAGGAGACCTCAGTCAATGCTGTAACTGGAGAGGTATTACTTTGCTTTCGATCCCATCCAAGGTGCTCTGCAAAGTTATTCTGGATAGGCTCTCGAAGGCCGTTGATCCTCTATTACGCAGAGAGCAAGCAGGATTCCGCCCCAGTCGATCGTGTACTGACCAGATCAACACCCTCCGTATCATACTGGAACAGGCATCAGAATGGCAAAGGGAGTTATATATTACCTTTGTAGACTTTGAAAAGGCCTTTGATACGGTGAGGTGGGCCAGCATCTGGTCCCGACTACGCAAAATTGGTGTCCCCGAGAAAATAATCAACATCACCAAAGCCTTATACAAGAATTATTCTTGCAAAGTGACGCATAACGGGCTCGTCTCGGAGGACATAGCGGTACACGCAGGCGTAAAACAGGGGTGTCTCCTATCACCACTTCTCTTCCTTGTCGTCCTTGATGGCATTTTGCATAGCACCACGGAAAACCAGCGCCGCGGTATAGAATGGGGCATGACTAACATTCTAGAAGATTTGGACTATGCCGATGATATATGCCTCTTAAGCCACACTCGCGCAGACATGCAGACCAAATTGGACGACCTACAAAAGGAAGCAGCAAATACAGGGCTTAAAATTAATGCAAGGAAGACCCAGGAGATGAGGTGCAGAGCAACTAGTACATCCCCGTTGTTCATTGGCACAGAGGCAGTGGAACGCGTCCACAAATTCACATACCTCGGGAGCTGCGTGTCAGAATCAGGAGGAACCGAAGAGGACATCACTTCGAGGATCGCCAAAGCACGAGCTACCTTCGCACAACTTCGACCCGTATGGCAATCACGGAAATTGACCCGAAGAATCAAGCTCAAAATCTTCCGGTCCAACGTAAAGACCGTATTGCTATACGGATGTGAGACGTGGAAGGTCACCAAAAACATCTCGCAGCAACTCCAAGTCTTCGTAAACCGATGCCTTCGCAAAATCCTCGGTATTTACTGGCCCGACAAAATTTCCAACAAGCAACTTTGGGAACGCTGTGATGAAGTCCCGATCACCCAACAGATCAAACGCCGCAAATGGAGCTGGATAGGTCACACTCTCCGAAGGGACCCAAACCACATACCGAGGCAAGCCCTAGACTGGGATCCCCAAGGAAAGCGCAAGCGTGGCCGTCCAAAACAGACCTGGCGGCGGACCATCATTGGCGAAGCGAAGGCCATCGGGAAAACCTGGAGCGAAATCAAACGCGTAGCTCAAGAACGAACGGAATGGCGATGCACTGTGGACGCCCTCTGCCTCACCTAGGGGACATAGGAACTTAAGAAGAAGAAGAAGACGAAGTATCAGTCTGGGTAGGAGCCAGTCCAGGAGCAACCTCACCGGTCGGAGTCCAGTCAGGAAAAAGGAAGCTAGTCCATGTCATCTTTGTGGTCAAATACACCGTATCCGTTGTCCAGCCATAGGAGTAATCTGCAACTTATGCAGGAAACCAAACCATTATTCCAAGGTATGTCGGCTCAGCTCTAGTATCCGGGAGGTGCAGTAGACTCTTGGTTTTATTTATTGTGCAAAGTACTTATTATCTTGAGTAATCCCACATAGTTTCAAGTGGAGCAAATAACAATTTTCGGAAATAAAAAAAATATCAAAGTTTGATAAATTATAACCTCAATCTGCACTCTTTTATTGCATTTGACGTATTTTTGACAGAAGTGTTGCTATTTTATGGAGTTTTAATTGTGCATTTTGATTTTGCAAGACAGAAGTGTTGCCATTTTAGGGAGTTTTAATTATGCGTTTTAATTTTACAAATAATAAGTTGACGCGTATTTTAATTTTTATTTCAAAAAACAAATGTGTGATACAAATAAAATTTGCCCTTTAAATTAAGTTATTTATTTTGACAAGTAAGATTAGGTTAGAACTTGGGTAACTGCCGACTGATTTTGGTTAGGTTAGGTTAGAACAGTTAAAACAACGCACGAGCCGAGCGAGCGAAGCGAGCGTGCCGCGGTAGCGGTCGGCGAGTGCCATAAACTCTTAATTCCATAAAACTAGAAAATTAGAAAATCGAATTTCACGTAAAATATAAATAAAAACATGACAAAACATAACCTCAAAATGAGATTTTTTAAATTTCATAAAAAAAAACTATGCATTTCCTCCACTTTTCTTTTGCATGGGAGTGATCTACAAGCCCTTCCCCCCCCCTCCCCCCCCCCCCCCCCTCAAATATATAGATTTCTAACTGCCTTTGTACTAGAGCCCTACCAAAAATTGTTGCCCCATCATTGAAAAATGAGTCAAAAGATGTGGCTATTCAAATCCAATTTGAAGAAATATTTAAAATATTAGTACATTTTGGTAAAGGCCTTCCTGTTATTTTTTTGTATACTATGAACAAATGTGGTATTTTTATAAGAAAAGCTTTTAGATATGGTTGAGGAATCAGGTTAGTAATCAATCTCTGTTATTTTTGTAAATAGTTGATTTTGTTGTTTATTGCTATTTAAGACTAAAATTATTTTTAAAGAATATTTAATTTTAATATATTAAGTTTCTCCACAAAAACAAATACATTCTAGGTTACTTATAACTCATTTATAAGTAACCTAGAATGTATTTGTTTTTGTGGAGATATATAATATAATTTTATATAGCTCCTTGTTTTGTTATGTTATATGTATCAATATTAAACATGAAAATGATCAACAGGTCTATATTATAATCCCACATCTGATGAAGATCCTTATAAAAGAATAACCCTGTTACCTGAAGTAATAACAGATGAAACAAAAGCTGCCTTAAAAACATTATTTCATAAGGCAATAGATGAGTTAAATGTAAAAGAAGTAAATGAAATTCTCGTCAGGACATGTCCTAAAGAAAGTAATAATGTTTCAAAATTAACTACCATATTTAAAGTAATAATGTTTCAAAATTAAATACCATATAATAAAACAATTGTCTACTGTATATGTATTGTAATCAGCTTTTTTAACATCCCATTGCTGAGCACGGGCCTCCCTTCAATATGAGGGGGATCCGACCATAGTCTGCCACATTGGCCAAGTGGGGGTGTTGTACTGCACATGTCGTAAACTTGCTAGTTTCTTTCAGACATGCAGGTTTCCTCACAATGCTTTTCTTCACCGAAAGACAAGTGCTAATGATGTTGAAAATGATTTTACTCTATTAATTCGGGTTAAAGATATTTATTTCCAAAAAAGAACAATGTTCAATTACATTAGGAAATTTAAGTAGTACATGTTTATAGTCTACAATTTAAACAGTGGTGATTCTAAACAAAATCTGGATTCTTACATGACATAATGTAATGTTTTAAGTTTTTCTTGAAAATATTTAAAGTTTTTGACTCCTTAACATTATTTGGCAAAGAATTGTAAAGCTGTGCTCCTTCAAATGTAATAGTTTTTATTCCATATTTGGTTCGAGCCTTAGGCAGTTCAATTTTGTGCATGTTCCTGGTGTTGTGTGAGTGCGTTTTTGTTTGAAAAGTTATTTGGGAGTGAATGGTTTTAGAGATTATTTTTCTTATTAATATGCATGTCTTATATTTGTACATTTGTTTGATGGTTAGCAATTTAGTTTTTTTCGTAAATATTTTTTGTTGGTGTACGGTAATCCATATGGTGTAAAGTCTTTAGTAATTTGTTTTGAGAAATTTGTAGATTTTTGATATTTGTTTTCGCGGCAGAACCCCATATTTCTACAAGGTATTCAAAAATTTGTTTCACTAATGTATTATAGATAATAGTTCGTACTTTAGGAGGTATACAGCGAGCTGATTTGCGAAGAGCTCCTGTAAGAGATATTATTTTAGTGTGAAGAGAATCTATATGATGCCGCCATGTTAAGTTTTTATCCAAAATTAGTCCTAAATATTTTTCGGTGTTTGATTTTTTTATTTTTTCTTTGTCAATTACTAGATCTTGAAAAGGTGGAATAGATTTGTTTTTTGCTGAAAAAATAATATATGAAGTCTTTGAAACATTTATTGTGAGTAAATTAAATTTTAGCCATTCGTTTAAGATATTGAGATCATTTTGAGCGTTTTGCACTAGGGTATGAATAGAGTCACCGTAATAAAATAGACATGTATCGTCCGCATATAAGGATACTTCTCTAGAAAATGGCAATCGACTCATGTCGTTGATATAAATTAAGAAAAGCACAAGGATCAATACTAGGGAGTATTGATCCTTGTGGTATTCCACAAGTAATCAATGCAGGATTGGTTTTAAAATGTTCGGTACTTAGTAGTTGTCTACGATTAGTAAGATACGATTCAAGTATTTCACGTGCGCTGCCAGTTATTCCAATTTTTTCAAGTTTCTGAAAAAGTAAAGAGTGTGAGACTGTATCAAATGCTTTTTTCAGGTCAATGAACACTCCTAAAACAATTTTTTTCCTGTCAATACTAGTTTTTATTTTTGTGACTAGATCTACTGCAGCTGAAAGCGTTCCAGACTTAGGACGAAAGCCATATTGTTTATCATAAAGTATATTAGCATTATTTAAATATTGATTTAATCGATCATGAATAATTTTTTCATATATTTTTGACAGAACTGGCAGTACGGATATTGGTCGGTAGTTGTCAGGATCATATTTTGTGCCACCCTTGTGAATTGGTGTTACTCTTGCTATCTTTAAACTGTCTGGGAAATGTCCATTATGCAATGATTTGTTAATGCATTCACGTAGATTTTCATTTATTAAATTATTTATGCATTTAATTGATTTTGCTGATATACCGTCAACACCTGTAATTACGTTAATTAATGTCCAATTAAAATGTGCTTTTAAAACAATCAAAAGAATAAGCTACAAAACTTTTAAATCAAGAACATTAAGCCAATTTTACTAACAAGTAATTATTATACCTTAAATTAGCTTATTTCATGTATAAAAATGTTCCAAAATTTGTTTTTTTTTTCAGTTCTAACCCTGCTGAAATTCGTCAAATATTAATATATCCACCTGGCAAAGGTGGAATTCCTATAAATACAGAAGATTACATGTGCCTAGCTCAAGATCGATTTTTAAATGATGTCATTATTGATTTTTATTTAAAATATTTAGTTCATGATATTTTAACTCATATGCAGAGAGAAAAGACTCACATTTTTAGCACTTTCTTTTATAAAAGGCTGACAACCAAACCAAGTAAAGTGAACAGAAATTCAAATCCTCATGAATGGGACAGTAGTTTAACTCTAGCTCAAAAACAACATGCGAGAGTTAAAACTTGGACAAAAAATGTGAACATATTTGAGAAATACTTTATTGTAGTTCCTATTAATGAAACTCGCCATTGGTTTGTGGCCATCATTTGTTACCCTAGCTTAGATGGATGCAGGAGTATGATAGATAAAATAGAACTGTTACTCCTCAAGAGAATAAAAAGAAAGGTAAAACATCATTTTTTTAGAAATTTTTACTTAAACTTATGAAATACAAATTCAATGTATTAATTTTCATATTTCTAAAACATGAACATTGTGACTAACTTTTTTTACTAATTCAGTAACATTTATTTTAGTAATAATATTTTTGTTCTTTTAGAAAGAAGATCTTCAATGCAAATAGGTAGTACAACAATAACACCTCTAACGAAACAAGAACAACTTACATTAAGTTGTGATTCAGACAATCTTAGTGAAAGGGATGAAGCTGAAGCAGAGGTAAGAAACTTTAGTTCAGTATTTGTTTGTCATAGAAGTTAACGTCGTAAATATATGTTTTAAATTTAAACTTACCTGATCCCATGGTGTATTGTATAATAATTAATTATAGAAATAAAATAATTTTTAATTTTAGGAAAGTGACTTAGATATGCAATGTGACTCAGATGAGGAAGAATCAGAAAAACAACCAGAGAAAAAACCAGAAGTACCTTTAATAAAAAAAAAATGATCCAATAAAACAGTAAGCCTACAAAATTTTAAAATATAAAGTTTTTATGCTATAATTACTTTTGTATGTACAAATTCTATGTATAAAATAATTTCAGGCCATGTATACTAATATTTGACTCGCTAGCGTGTGCGTCTCGGTCAAGAGTTGTAGAGACGTTACATGACTATCTCACATGTGAATACCAGGCAAAGGTATATAAACAATCCATACTCACTATTAATTATTTTGGTTCTTCAGACATATGAAATCTTTTTTTTTAATTTTACAGATCTCAAAAAACATAATTTTTAATAAAGATAATATGAAAGGGAGTTGCCCCAAAATTCCACAACAAAAGAATTTAACAGACTGTGGATTGTATTTATTACAATATGTTGAACAATTTTTTAAGGTAATTATATATATTTTTTTTATATCAAGGTATTTTGTTCTATTTCTCTGTCCTTTTATTTACAATATTTATATTTTCAGGATCCTGTTTCTGATTACACACTGCCAATTAAACAACTAGCAAACTGGTTTGATGAAATAGTTGTAACAAGGAAATGTGAAGAAATTTCTAAGTTACTAAAAACATTAATGCACAAATATAATCCAAACTCGCATTTACATTTACCTGACATTAAATTTCCTACATTAAATGGTAAGTATTAATTTTATAATAAAACTAGCGACTTACTCTCGCTTCTCTCGGGTGCGTCCGTAAGTACGCGGATTTTGGCCAAAATTTAAAACTTTCAAGATTTCAATATTTTTTTGCACTGAACCCTAGTTCTTTTTCCAAAATAAAAGTAGCCTAATTACTCCTTATAACATCAGCTATCTGCCAGTGAAAGTCCCGTCAAAATCGGTCAACCGTTTTGAAGATTAGCCGGAACAAACTGACAGACACTTAAAAAATGATTTTTCTTATAAGTACCATTTATACTTTTATAGGCATTTTGACGTTATTTTGACGTTAAAGACAGACACTTTAATTTTATTTATTTATGTAGATTGTACAAACTTATACTTTCTCAAGTAGCAATTTTATAGATATTATATGTTGTTAGCAGAATTTAGAGTATAAACCAAATTACAATAGTCCCATACAAACAAGGATAGATTTTGAACTTTCCCATTCTATAAACTCCAATATCAAAAGTGGATCATGTTTTAAGTGAATGGGGATTTTTACAAACATAAACAGCCAAATTCCCTATGAATTGTAGGTGGGACAAAGTAAGACAATTAAAAAACCTTTTAATCAGGAATGATAAAAAAATGTTATTGAATATTGTTTTAATACAGCCTTTTTTACAGGTGTATTGGTTGAAATTGAAGAACAACTGAAGAACAAGAAGACAGTGCAGATGGTGACAACAAAGGTTCAACAAGTTTGAAAATACAAAAATGTGATATGAAAGATGCAGAAGGGCCCATTATTTATGTAAAACAAACATCGACTGGTGAAATGTTAGTTAAACGAAATTTTGTTGATACTTCTGACACAATTCATGTGAGAAGGAGAATGATAAGACTCACTAGTGATAGTGAAAATAGATCTGTGATGCAAATTAAACCGAAAGGTGATAATCTTATACCTATTAAGGTGCACACTGACTTGGTTAAAGACATTCATAATACTTATATAGTAAATAAGAGTAAAACCCTAAGTGATAAAAAATATGGTGTACAGTCACAAGCAATGAAATGTATACGTTGACAAGTTTTCAAATTCATATAAACATCATACCTTCCAAAAGAAGATGTACGCGCTTTGCTTCAAAATTAAGTAATCGTTCATTTGTTTCATAATTTGATATACATTTTTATCAATTGATTGTAAACAACTCGAATCGAATATAAGTATACACGTTACACGTTATATGTATGTACCCATTACTCTTTTCATAAAAATGTATACATTTACTAACAACGATTAAAATTGTATTTTCGCATTTGAAAAATAGTTTTCTTATTTGTAATAGATATGTATACTGTGTCTTTTTCACAAATATGTATACAAATACATTTAAAATGGATTGTTATGAAGTTTATTAAGCGGAATTAGAACTTCTAACCTGTTGGTTCAGTTCCGTTGACATTTATGATAATTATGACTTGATTATCCATCTAGGGTAGACTCCAGACAAAGCAACTCCTTAAGGGCTAACAGTACAGACATGGAATTTTATATACGAATTCAATTATCACAGCACGCTCTAAAGTCTACCATGACTTAGCTGCTGTGCCCAGGGTTGGTTCCGAATGAAAGATCTCCTCAGCGGTCAACAGCACAGATACGTAATTTTGTATACGTATAAAACTATTATAGCCTGTTCTAAAATCTACCATGATTTGAATGCTGCGTCCAGGGTTGGCTCCTGATGAGACATCTTCTCAGAGGTCGACGCTATAAGTACTAAATTTTGTATGTGTATCCAATTATAATAGTCTGTTCTAATGCCCACCATGGCCTGGCTGCTTCATCCAGGCTATATGAGATCTCATCAGTAGTCAACAGCACAGACACGATTGATTTTTTTAAATAACGTGCTGAGACCATGACTTTTAAACATCATGACGAGTAAACTAAAAAAAAATAAGGAGGGAGTTCATGTGGGATGTGAAGATACGTTTCTTATGATCGTAACGATTCTTCAGTATTTCTCAACAAGTTAAATAATGTTCACTGCTAATACACAGGTGCTGTATGAGTCTATCGGGCTCGCCTTGTACTTTACCCTTTAAAAATTGCATTTTCTGTGAATTTGATAAGCATGGATTTTTATGGATGGTTTCAGTAAATAGATTTTTGAACGCTACCCACTGCTGATAATTTCGATTAAAAGTTGGGACATCCATTTGGGGTGTGCATTTTTCCCTATGCGATACCGACCACATTTTACTATTTAATGATTTCTTTATCTCCTTGTATGTTTTTTCATGCTTATTGAAAACAAGATCGTACTCTACGTCTTCCCCGTTTAACTCGGAATCTATTATATTTCCCAATGGAGTGAATCTATTGCCGCCCACCTTTGTTGTAATTGTTTCAAAACATTTTCAAATTCCCATTTTTCTGATATAGAATTAATGTCTATGGTGCTTACAGTCCGTGAAAAAGCCTTAAAATGAATAAACTGTTTACGCAGCATTTCATCTAGTTTGCTGTATAATCTTCGACTTTATTGAAACCTAACTGATGTATTTTCTTCTTTGTGTTTTGCTGACGATGAAGTTGATGCTAACGGTTCTTCTAATTGAGAATAAGAAGTTTCCGGAATCTTTTTTTGAATACTCTCACTATATTTCTCATTTATATACAATTTGATATTTTCATACTTTTTCTTTGTATTTTTAAAATGTGAATTTGCAAAGTACGGATGACTCAAATCTTTACACTCTCGTAAACGTTTATGATTTTCTTGATATTCAGACCAGTAAAGTTCTAAAGTTTGGAGCCGTTTTTTGATATGATATTCCGTTTTCCGCTCTTGACTGTCTTTTTTAAAGTTAATCAAAAGTTTTTCCATTGATTCAACGATCTCTAACTGATTGGAATATAAGTCTTCCATTCATTATGCTTGCTAAACAAAATAGTCAAATGGTAAAATAGAAAGATCTTACTTGGTGCTGGTTCTGCTGTTGAAGTGCGTCCTCTGCTGCTACCTGCTCGTCTGGTTCAATAGCCCGACTCAACAGTCTAGACTATCTTTTGCTGCTGCTGATGCCAAAAAACTCAACTTAGTGGTCAAACTTTCTCTGCTGATGCTTATTTCCGGAGGCTGATTTACCTCCCGAATTTGATGCGATGATAGAATTTTCACCTCACACTTTCACTTATAATTAATTTGCTAATTTAACTGATAAAATAATGTCACTGATAGAGTAATGGTCACTGATAAAATAATGCCTCCTCTCACTCGCGAATTGCGTTAAACGCGAAGCGCAAGATCCAAAAGCTCGAAGGACCAAAAAATGTAGGGGACGCGACCTACTACTAACTAAATGCTTCATAAATTAAATACAGTCTGAGATCGTTGTAGAGTTTATTAATTTAATATAATGATATGATAATGAACTACTGATTAATGATAATGAATACAGCCGGTTTGGTTGCTGTCCGAACATGCACTAACTCTTTGAGGAGAGTTTACATGTATTTATAATGCACCGTCTAAAATTATTGCTTATGTGTTCGGTAAACAACCTTTGGACCGAACAACCCTATTATAAGCACGTTTCGTCATCAACCCCAGGCGTCTGTTCCTCACTCGCGTCCGCACTAGCCGCTGGTGACGTTCTTGCCAATGAATACCGATTTTTTCCCTTTCTATTACCTAATTGTATCGTTTGGTCTTGGTGACGTCTCCACTCTACTCTCCCTCGTACACTTACCTACTACACGGGCCCAGTTTTCTTGGTGACCGTGCCCTCTGACCATTTTTCCCCTTTAGTGGTATAATCCCTAGTCAATACTGTATCACCGAGCTGCAGCTCGCGATTAGTACCTCCTGCCTTGTCGACCTGTTTGCTTTGTACTTCCCGCACCACTGCCCCCACGTCTGGTCGTAACACATCGGGTCGACCCCGCAGCTGTCTTTCGAGTAACACCACCGCTGGCGACACTGCTGTAGTAATGTGATCACAATTACGGTATTGGAATAAAAACTTACTTAATGCTTGCGATACATTCTCCCCTCAATGTACTCTTTTAATTACTTTTTGTTTTAACAGCATTTTCAGCAGCGCCATTCTCCCGCGGTATATACGGTGCAGATGTCGATGTTTAATACAATTTTTATAATAATATTCTTTGAACATTTGGGATGAGAATGGAGGGCCATTGTCAGTAACGAGCAGTGAAGGAAGTCCGAATCTGGCAAAATTGATCTAAACGCCTCAATAGTGGAAACAGCGTCCATACAATTCATTTGTATGACCTCAAGCCACTTGGAATGCGCGTCTATAATAATTAAAAATTGCTTGCCGTCACAATCTGCTAAGTCGGCACGTAGCCGCGTCCATACACGTAACTGCGTGATAAGTTTTTCATTTTATTGCTACCTAAAGGACTTACGTCTAACTCGTCAAGTATTTGTTTACGTAAGACCGTGGGAATAATTTTATTCTTTATTTACAAATTAAGCACCCTGACTCTAATATTATGTCCTGTCTACGGTTATAATATGGTTTTTCTTCCTTACAGCTCGCTCCCGCAGTCGAACCAAACATTACATAACCACATATTTTCCTTAAAATGTTATCCTTTTTTGTTTTATTACTAATGTCTTTAAAGTTAACCGGCGTACATTCCTCGAGCAGCTTAACATAACTCACTGGGTCACCTGGGTCACATTCGCGTAGCAGTGGTAAGCGAGACAGAGCGTCAGCTGGATCGTTTTGACTTGATCGCACAAACTCCACGAAAAAATTATACGTCGCGAGATGTGACGTCCACCGCTGTAGGCGGCTTGCTGCTGTTTGTGGAATCCCTTCAGCTCCAAAAATATGAGATAACGGTTGGTCGTCTGTGCTTAATACGAAACGCCTGCCAAATAAAAATTGATGGTGTTTCGTTATACCAAAATATATAGCTAAAGCCTCTTTATCTAGCTGGCTGTAGTTTTTCAGCTACATTTAACTACTCGACATTTAAATACTCCATTCTTTATCTAAATGAGATTTTGCAACCGACAGCAGATCCTGAGCAGAATTAGAAAAATATTCTAAGGAACCGCATTGTGTGGCAACCTTAGCACACGAATCTGCAGTTTCATTGCCAGGAATGCCTGAGTGACCTGGGATCCACACTAACGTTACCGCTAAACCTTTACGATGACATGAGAGCAGAGCTTCACGAATTCTTAAAGTAATAGAATGCCGTGATTTGCTATAAAAAGGACTCTCTTTTATGGCCATCAAGCAACTTAATGAGTCAGTAAAGATTACAGTCTGTCGAAAGTCATGGGATAGGGTGAAAAGGATTGCTTCTAGCAGAGCAACAGCCTCGCCTGTAAACACCGATAATTGGGGAGGGCATTTAAATTGCAAAATAATTTTGAATTTTGGAATCCAGCAAGCTGCACCAACACAACCATCGTGAGATAGCTTCGACGCATCAGTAAAAATAAGAATATGATTCGACCAATTTTGATGAATTAAGGCATGAAATTTTGTGTTGGTATCAGGCGCACCCTTGACTAAACCAAGATCTGTGATTATATGAGGAGACATAACTAAAGCGTTGTAGGGATAACAGAAAAGAGGGTTAGAGGGGAAACAAGATATGGGATGAGGGAGTTTGGTAAACCGATGGAAACTTTGCAACAAATATGGTAAAGGTTTATTATTTGGATTATGTTCAGACAAAAGACGTAATTTAGGCCATAAGGGGTGGGAAGATAACTGTAACATTTTACCGACATAGCGATCAGACAGGAATTGTCGTCGGAGGGGAAGAGGGGGATCAACACACTCAACTTGTAAGGCATTAGTGGGGGAGGACCTCATTGCACCTAAAATTAATCGTAGGCATTTGTATTGTATTTTATTCAATTTCTCAGTAGCTGCTTTATTAAAGGGGTCCATAACAAAAACACCATAATCTATATGGCTACGAATTAGAGAACTGTACAATAGTTTAAGAGTGTAAGGGTGTGCGCCCCACCACACACCAGACACTGCTCGCAGAGCATTGATGCCCTTTTCACACTTTTTACTGATATATTCAGTATGAACAACTCCATTCAGAGTTTTATCTAATACAATGCCAAGGAATTTTACCCTATCAGTCATATTAATAAACTGACCCTCATATAAAAGATTAAAATTAGGAATTGATCTCTTTTTTGTGAACACGACCGCTTGACATTTAGCTACTGATAATGACAAGCCGTGTTCAGACAACCATTGGCTTAGATAGTGCAAAGCAGTATTTAAACGGAAAGAGATGTCTTCTACAGATTTTGAGCTGTAATAAAGAACGATATCATCAGCATACTGAAGGATGTTACAAAAGCTGTTGACAGACAATTCGAGGTCGTGAGTGTAAATGCTGTACAGCAAAGGGCTGAGGACCGAACCTTGAGGGAGGCCTTTCTAGACTAGTCTGGGAGGTAAAGTAACTAGCCGGTGCTTAACAGATATACTTCTACCGGTCCGCAGATTGCATATGAAATGAACCAACCTCGACGGTAAACTCAGCTGATGCATCTTCTGCCTGAGCAACGGAAAAAGAACATTATCATATGCAGAAGCAATATACAGAAAAACTCCAACTAAGTACTCTCCTTTGGCGTAGGCTAGTCGAATGTCTGTCGTAAAAATACTGAGACTATCAATTGTGCTTAGACCCTTTCTAAAGCCAAATTGAGAGGGCGCTAAAATGTTTCTGTTTTCCACTATCCATTCCAGACGATTTCTTAAAAGCCGTTCTGTAATTTTTGCTAGTGTAGATGATAAAGCAATGGGTCGATATGAGTTTGGGTCGGAGGGATATTTCCCAGGTTTCAAGACAGGGATAATAAGTTGGGATTTCCAGGATTCCGGAATAGTGCCAGATTGGAATATAATATTTATTAAATTAAGAAAATAATTTTTAGCTTTACTATTTAAATTTCCAATGAATGAGTAAGGAATACCGTCCTCATCAGGACAAGTATCCTTTAAACCCATTAGGACGTTTTTAAGTTCATCGAATGAAAACGGTGCGTCCATCTCATTCAATGTAATAACTAAAGGCGAGGTTGATAAGGCATCATGATAGGGAACAAACGGAGGAGCTAGCCTGTCAGCAAAATTGTTAAGCCATTCAGAAGGATTATTGGAGCTAGGACTAGGAACATCATTGAGACATCGGCGGAAACTCTTAAGATGTCTCCATACAAGAGATGATGGAGATCGAGGATTAAGGGATTCACAGAAAGTGATCCACCCAAGCTTTTTCTTTTTACAAATCAGCCTTCGAAATTTTGCATCACTGCGTTGATATTCTTTAAAGTTCTCCTCTGTCATAGAGGCTGCATATGACATCTCAGCAAATATTCGCCGATTGACAAAATCAGTACATTCCTGATCCCACCAGGGATTGAAAGGCAATTGATTTTGTGAGGACTGTTTCTTAGGGATGTGGGAGTCAGCGCTAGATAAAAGGCATGTAAGAAACCGATCATAGCATAAAATGACATTCTCATCATCAATAGACTCAGGAAGAGAGTCCAACATGTTATCAACAAAATCAGCATATTCAGACCAGTTAGCTTTTTTTAACTTATACATAAGCAAAGGATTAGGATTTGGAGAGGGAAGATATCTATTATTAAGGGATAAGATGATAGGGAAATGATCACTTCCATGGGTGGAGGGGAGAGCGCTCCATGATAACTGAGAGGAGAGGGATGGGGAAGAAAGGGAGAGGTCCACAGCGGTCATGGGGTTCTGGTTTGGATATACCCTGCGAGTCGGTGATCCATCATTGAGGATGCAAAGGTTGGCATCATCAATCAAGTCTACCAACAAAGGAGAGAATCCGTCGCAAGTATAACACCCCCACAAAGTGTGGTGGGCGTTAAAGTCACCCATTACCAGAAGGGGACTAGGGAGAGAAGACATGATAGACTGAAGCTCAGGGAGTAAGGAAGGAGAAGGATGGGGGATATAAAGAGAAAGAAATGAAATATTGAAGGCTCTTATAGCAACAGCATTTATATGTTGACTATGAGAGGGAAGAGGAATAAGAGAGTAGGAAATTGAGTGCCGAATGAGAATGGCACTACCTCCATAGCCATCACTTCTGTCATCCCTCAGACAGGCAAAACCTGGAACCCGGAAACGAGAACCAGGAATCAACCATGTCTCCGAGATGGCAATAATGACAGGCTCATGAAAGGAAATTATAGAAAGGAGTTCATGTTTTTTTGGACGGACACTTTTACTATTCTACTGAAGGAAGTTGAGGGGGGCCATTGTTTAAGGATTGGGAGATTTGTAATAAACTTTGGGCAACGTTGGACGGTATTGAAATATCATCATAAGTTGAGATGATATTTATTAAAGTTTCCATAAGGGAAACTAAAAGGGTAGATTTGGATGGGGATGGTGAGTTGTCTGTGTTTCTATTTAAAGCACAGCCATTAGTAAGGGAAGAGGAACAATTACCAATGATAGCTTGGTGGGCTAGTCTATCAAATCCCTTTGCAAGAGGAGCTCGGGGACGAGGAGAACGGACAACAGTTTTGATGTATGATTTCTTGATGGGAGACTGAGGATTAGGACAAGCTTGTAAGGTGGATACAGGAGGAGGGGTAAACATTTCTTTTGCAATATCAGCATAAGAGCGTCTCACAGGAGGGAAACGCGAAGATGATTCCAAATAAGAAATATTTTCCTGTGACATCAAGGTTTTAATGTTCTGTTGTCGTTTAAATTCAGGACAATCCTTATCAGTTGCAAAGTATTTTGCTGAACAATACAAACAAGTAGAATTTTCCTTTAAAATATCACATGCATCCCCAGTGTGTGGCTGGGAACACCTGTAACACCTAGGCTTAGACCTACACTGTGTTCTTATGTGACCAACACGACAGCAATTAAGGCATTGGATTGTAGGTAAATTATAAGTCTCAACAGGAAGTGAGGAATGGTATGAATAAACTTTTGAGGGAAGAACTTAGCCACGGAAAGTAAGTACAACCGATTGTGTTGGAACCCATGTAACAAGACCATCGTTAACACTCTTACGATTCAGTCTTCTGGCCTTTAGAACCTGACCACAACCAGAGGGGAACTCTAATGAGGATACAAATTCCTCCATTGCCCATTCTACTGGAACTCCTTTAACTAAACCCATTCTTGTTACATTAAAAGTAGGGATGATTGCCGTGTATTTTGCCATAGCTAAGATGGGGTTGGCTATGAAGTTATTCGCTGCTAAAGCCGACGAAAACTGGATCTCGATCTTGTTGCGACCTACATTTTTAACACCATCATTAACTATATTTTTAACCTTGTTGTGATAGAGGAATTGTTCAAATTTAATTGCCCGGATAGTGGTTCCTGCCGCTGGGTCAGGAGTTTCCCGGGAAACATAAACAATAAAAGGACCATTGTCCTGTTCTGTATAAAATTTGGGGCCTACTAGGGAAGGATGGGTGTAAATATGTTGAATGGACGGAGTTGCTGTTGTCGGATCAACAATAGTTTTTTTGTTTGAGGAGTCAGAGTTACTAGGGACTTCCTCTCCCTGACGTTTCCTAGACACATGTGGGAGTAAAGGAGGATCCGGGGGATCAGGAGGGGGATCGGGTTCCATATTCATATATAAAAACTACAATCTAAAACTAAAAGCAAACACACAGTACTTACACAAACCAATCACCAAGTTAGTTATATAGAGAATACAATTAAATTCACTTAAAAACACAGCTAAATTCAAGACCAAACACACAAATCTCACAAACACGTGTATTAACCACAGCTAACGAAAGCGAAGTCCGGGAATAATTTAAATGTCAATTATGCAGAAATGACACATGAGAGTGACGTTAGATAAAAATCCTCTTCAGCTGTCCCAAACTCCTCTACCCTCTCTATGACATTCTTCCTTCTAAAGTCCCCCGTCCCATTAATGTTAATTGTTTGTTAATGTTTGTGTTTAGTCCATTATGTAGATTTCTGTGTACATATATTAAATGTAATAAAATTAAATTGTAGTCATAATTAGATTATTATTAGTACTAACTATTATTATTTCTTTGTTCTTATTGATTTATATATATATATATATATATATATATATATATATATATATATATATATATAAATCGGTCGGCCTCGGTGGTGTAGTGGCTAGCATGTACGGCTGCACACCCAGAGGTCCTGGGTTCGAGTCCCGGGTCGGGCCAAGTTTAGTTATTGTGTCTTTCTGTATAGTAAGCCTCAGTAAGAGCCCGGAGTTGGGAAGTTGGCGGTGTTTCACCCCCGTGCCTCGGAGAGCACGTAAAGCCGTCGGTCCTGCGTCTTAACTCTCACTGGTCGTGTCGAGTAGTCGTCCCACCGGAGTATGAGAGTGACAGGAACAGAGAGTGCACTTGTGTCTGCGCGTACATTTGTGCACTATAATATCTCCTGCACAGTTGGCTAGTCTCAATGAGATTGGCCGCCGTGGCCGGAATCGGTCAGGAGGACATCATCATTCAATGTTAGACTTCACACATTGAACCAACTCCTTTCCGCACCTCCCCCTACTCGTCCCAACTTTAACTTTACTCCTGTAAGCACATTTGACGTTAAGAAACACATCTTAGCAATTAGATCTGATGCTACCGGTAGTGATGGAATAAACCGAAAATAATCCTCTTAGTTCTTGATACCGTTACTCCTGTACTTTCCCATATCTTTAACTACTCTCTTTCCTCCAATCAATTTCCCTCCACGTGGCAAACTGCTCGTATTATTCCTATCCCTAAGAAGAAAAATCCCTCTTGCTTCTCTCACTACCGTCCTATTTCCATTCTTCAATTCTTATCGAAAGTTTTAGAACGAATTGTTTATAATCAACTTAGTGACTATTTAGACGAGCATAATATACTTTCCCCTTACCAATCTGGTTTCCGTAAAGGTCATAGCACTGTAACAGCCCTACTTAAAGTATCTTATGACATTCGCCTTAATATGAATGATAAATTAATAAGCATTGTGGCTTTGCTTGACTTCAGCAATGCATTCAACACAGTTGACCATAAACTCCTATTAGCTGTTCTTGAATCAATTAATGTATCAAGCGATGCCGTCGGGTGGTTTAGCAGTTAACTTTACGGCCGTCAGCAGTGTGTCCATGTTAACAACAAATCCTCCTCCTATGTTCCTCTTTGCGCCGGAGTTCCACAAGGTAGCGTCCTTTCTCCTCTTTTGTTCTTTATATTTATTAACACAATCTCCACACTACTTTCATGGCCCTATCACCTCTACGCTGATGACCTACAGATTTATGCTGCGGGTCCCTCCAGTGACCTCAATAATACTATTGAACGGCTTAACAGTGATCTACATAAAATTCATTCCTGGAGTACGTCGTATGGACTCTGCGTTAATCCTGCTAAGTCACAAGTCATTGTTATAGGAAGCCAACAATTGATCAACAAAATTGACTTCAATACCTTGTCCCCTGTTAGGTTCGGTAATTCTGACCTAACATATAGTAACTCCGTCAGAAATCTCGGATTGTATTTCGACAACTCCTTCTCTTGGACTGCGGAAATTTCAGAGGTAAGCAAAAAAATGTTTGCTGCCATGAGTTGCTTAAGACGACTGAAAAATATGTTGCCTATTAAAACCAAAACTGCATTGGCTTACTCACTACTGCTACCAATTTTAGATTATGCTGATTGCTGTTACCTTCATATTTCAGAGGAACAGCTTAACAAACTCGAACGCCTGCAGAATATGTGCATCAGATTTATATATGGTTTGCGTAAATTCAACCACATCTCCGAACCATTCTCCGAATACCGTACACAACTAAAGTGGCTTTCAATCAGACATCGGCGCAATTTGCATGTTCTCTCCCTCCTTTTCTTCATCCTATATAATCCAACTACTCCCTTTTACTTAAAAGAACGTTTCAATTTCCTGGGATCTGATTGTGTTATTCAACTTAGATCTCAGAGTGACAACCGTCTGAAATTACCACCTTGCACCTAAAATTATTATGGTAACTCTTTTACCATTAAAGCTGTAAAGCTTTGGAACATGCTCCCTCGCAATATTTGCCACTCAAAATCGCTAGATATTTTTAAACGTCGTCTGACTAATTACTATCTTTCTTTGTAGATAAAGTGTATATTATATGTATTTACACGTATGTATTTTTGTATGTATATGTATAATGTATATGTGCATATTTATTCTATTTATTTATGTATGTATATATTTGAGCCTGTATATATATAATATTATTGTACCGTCCTACTTACGATTTTCATTAATCCTTTCACCAGAGGTTGTCTGTAAGAAATTGCTCATAGCAATAAGACCGCCTTTGCATGTCTTTTGTTAACCTTCTTTCTCGTTGATTTTATGTATTTTCCTTGTGTGTGCAATAAAGTATAAATAAATAAATAAGAACTAAAGAATGGGTAATATTTAAAAACCGGTAAAAAAGCCGGTAAAGTACAACACTAATTCCTTGCGATTAGTTTACGGTTTTGTACAATCGGTAATGAAGCGCATCCCTAAAATTACTACGCTGCGATCACGTGGATTGTTCATAACGATTATATCTATAGAATTTTGAGTGAAAGAGAAAAGACAGGTATCAATTAAAATCACCATATGAGAAAGTGAGAAAGGAGATCAGCTATGAATGACATTTAAGATATAGGTAGATATCGATTTTCTTTATATAAAATACGTTTATATAGTCAAATTACTAGGCACAATCTTGACTATGGAGATTGGCAGTCTATCTTGTTGTTCCTGGTTTGTGCCGAAAACTCACAATACAAACACATTCACGCAAAGGCAGATGTGACCATGTGATGTTTGTGTCAATGTGACCATAAAGATTTAGAAATTTCTTCTACATTTCTCAAAATTTTTGAGTGGAATTATGAAATGGGTCTATTAATTAAAATAAATTATCCATCAATAGGATTCATAATTTGTGTACAAAGTGAAAAAATATATAGATAGTTTTACTAATGATTTCAAATAAATTAGGAATATTTTCTACCACAATCGAAAACGATGTAAGGTGGCAACACTTTATATTGTAGCGTTGGTGAAACTGACGTTATTTTGTGAATATTGGTTAAAGAAGGTTACCTTAGAGCTTAGAGCAATAACAATTAACAAGTATAGAGGACTCGTATTAAACTGAACCAATAAACTTATAATTTGCACTGATTTATCTTACTAAGAGATGACGTAAGTTAGAGAGAGACGTAATAATAAAGAAACTATTGTCTTCAATGATGTGAAGCTACTTTTTACTTGCTAAAGTGACCAGCTGGTGACTTATAGTGTTTTTGATATTTGTGATTATTTTAATGATAAAAGACTAATAGAATGTAACAGACTTAGTTTTAAGAAAACTTAAAAACATATTCTTTCGATAGCTTGTGTGGCTTACGGCTGTAACAGCCATAGTTTAAAGAAAAGCGAAGATAATCAAAATGTAACATAATACTTTCTTAGATTTACGCGAATATTTGACATTTAAATAAAACTGTTTTTTTGGATTTTTCTGTTAAAATACTTAACATTTTTATGAAATACTAGCAACTCACGCTCGCTTCGCTCGCGTTCGTCCCTAGGTACGTTTCACGGTTAGCTATGTTTATACATAAATAGTAGCTTGCTACTCCTAAGATATTCATTTAAATTATAAATATTAATAGTGCGTACGCCGTACGCGAATTTTGTTCACAAATTCATGGGTTTTAATTTTTTTTCGCGAAATCCTGATTTTAAAAAAAAATAAAAGTAGCTTAAGTTACTCCTTATAACATCAGCTATCTGCCAGTGAAAGTCCCTTCAAAATCGGTCCAGCTGTTTCAGAGATTAGCCGGAACAAACAGGCAGACAGGCAGGCAGGCAAACAGGCAGACAGGCAGACGTATACATTAAAATATAATAAATCCCTAATGTATAATTAATTAATAAATACAATTCAAACTCAATAAAAATGATTCATAGTAAGTCAACACCTGTTAGTCAAAATAATTATTTTAAATAATGTTAAAAAATTGTTATATAATTAATTTTGACCTAAGGTGAAGTATTGTTTCGTGTAATAGTTTTGAATAGTTACTATAAATATTACAAAGAATGGGTATTTCTGATTTATAAAACGGTAAACTTTGGCACATCACTATAATGGTCAATATATAAATATAGTAGTTCTATAGTATACTAAATACTTGGCTTCATTGCACCCAGCCAATAGTTTTACTGTTAAATTGTATTTCATAAAAATTGTGGCGTGATTTTTTAGTTAAAGACGCGCGAGGAGCATACAAGGATGACATTAAACACGAAACCAGAGTTGCATTAAAAAATGTATCGAAATTGATACGAATTCGATACTCTAAAATAAATATCGAATATCGATATATCGCGATTAAAAATATCGACGATATATATCGATAATTGTATGGAAAAATATTTTTTGCCCAAGCCTTTAGCCTAGTCACAGATTAAGGAGACTACAAGCCTAGTCACGAGTGTCAACGATGCCGATTACGTAATTATACTGTGTTAATTTATAGAAACAGGGCATTTCAGAAATTAATCCGTTATTATTAAAAATAATCCGTTATTGAAGAAAACTAAGCAATCTAATGCGTTTAGCGTGGTATTCCTAAATGGACAATATAATAAAAGCGAGTGGTACATTGACTCCGGTCACAGTAAAGATATAAATCCTTACTGTGCTCCGGTGCAAGCGTACATTTGACGTCAAATGTAGATTAGAATTTGGATAAACAACGCAAATTTTAAGTAAAGTTTATCAGAAATTATGGTTGCCGATAATACAAAAGTGCCTGTATTGTCCTCCGGAGATGTGCAAATTACTACAGATCGCAATTATGATATCACAGTCAAGAATGTGTTGTGTATTCCAACATTAGCAATAAACCTGTTCACGGTAAGCGAACTTATAAAAAATGGAAATAAAGTTGTATTTGAAACGAATAATTGCTATATTCGCAATGAGAGAAGAGTAGATGAGTCATCAGCTTATATGGATCCATATGGGACTAGTGTTGATACTTCAATTGATTTAATTATATCAACAGATATTTCATTAAGTGAACTCCCAACTCTAGGAGGTGGTAAAGTAGTTGAAAACAAGAGAGTGTGAAGACCTACAACTCGCTTTGGTTACACAAACATGTGTATTTCAAATAACTTGCTAGGAGCAGAGGAGATTGATTTCTCTGAAGAGTTGAATGGGCAGAAAGCAGAAAAATGGAAGCTGGCCATGCGTGAGGAGTTACAGGCATTTGAGTACAATGATGCATGGGAGCTCATTGATGTACTAAGTGATACTACAATGGTGCAGAGCAAGTGCGTTTGGAATAAAAAGTTAGATAATAATAATAAAGTGAGATATTGTGCTAGGCTAGTGGCTAGAGGTTTTTCACAACAAAGTGAAATACAGTATTTGGAAACTTTTTCATCAGTTGTAAAACATTCAACGTTAAGAATGTTATTGGGTCTTCGTGTACAATAGTGTATAGACATAACACACCTACCGACACTAGCACTAGCACCGACAGCGACCATCTTGGACAAGTCCTGAAATAGTCGCTGTTCTACGGGTGGAAGTGTTACGGAACTTGAATTGCCGCATCAGCTTTGCTCTACAAACCTCGCTCGGCGACGTCAAGGCTAAGTCAGGCGCAAGTGCAAGCGCAGCAGCTACCTACATTTCATCAATGCCAATACGACAACTTCCTACAATAATCTATACTAATATTATAAAGCTGAAGAGTTTGTTTGTTTGTTTGTTTGTTTGGTTGAACGCGCTAATCTCAGGAAGTACTAATCCGATTTAAAAAAAATCTTTTTGCATTACATAGCCCGTTAACTGAGGAAGGCTATAGGCTATATATCATCCCGGAAAAATGTACGGTTCCCGTGGGATAGATTTGTTTTTGTCTAGGGACGAACCCGAAGCGAAGCGAGAGTGAGTCGCTAGTTGTAGTATAAAAGGCATTACCTGGCTGCATCTTCACTGATTTGATCTAGTAAGAACCTATAGTTAATAAATTAATTTTAAGTTAATTTGCATTTCTTTGCATCCCCTGGCTGCCCCCAACATAATTTACGTGTGGTAAGAACAGAAGTAAAATGAAACAATAAAATAAAAGTTCAGATATCAATTAGTGTATTTGTGTAAACATTAAGATATACTCGTATGTATGTATTTCAGGATATGTATTGTACGTACAGATAAGCAATTTAATATAAGATAATTGTAAACTTGTGTCATAAAAATTAAATTCATTTTAGTTCAACGACTAGAACACATTATCGCTATGTATGTATTTAGTATAAGTTAAATGTAATATGTTTGGTTTTTCTTAAATTATTATTTTTTCATTTCTTTGTATTCAAAATTTTTTAAAGGGGGGAGTACTGTGGGAACACGCATGCACACATGTAATATAGTAATAATAATAATAATAATATAGAAACAAAAATCGCAAAACTACGTAAGGAAATAGGACAATTAACACAACATCTCAACGGAAAATTATCACAAAAGAAACAGGAAAAAATAAAAGTTAATGGGAAGACAGGAACGAAGTAGTTGATGAATTAGACAAAAATAAACAGAAACTCGCAGCTCAATCAAAACGACTGCGCCGATATAGATTAAGTAATCTACGTAAACAACAAAACAGGGATTTCAATAATAATGAAAAAGTATTTTACCGTAACCTACACAAAACACACACAATAACTCAGCCACCCGATATAACACAAGTAAAAAAATTCTGGGAAGATAGATGGGGAAATAGTGTACACCATAATCATAATGCGAAATGGATAGCATTAGAGAAAAACAGAGTTAAACATATAGAAAACATGACACAATTTAAAATAGAGAAAAGCGATATAGAAACAGCTATACGAAAAACACTGAATTGGAAAGCTCCGGGCCCGGACAAAATACAAAACTACTGGATTAAATATTTTACATCTACACATGCACATCTAGCCAAGGCACTCAATACACTCATACAAGAATCACAAAATATACCATCATTTCTATTACAAGGAATTACGTATTTAAAACCAAAAGACACAGACACAACCAATCCCGCCAATTATAGACCCATAACATGTTTACCCACGATATACAAACTTCTTACATCCATTATCGCTCACAAACTCAACATACATATCACGCAAAACAAAATAATCCCCGAAGAACAAAAAGGCTGCTGCAAAGGCTCGAAAGGATGCAAAGAACAGCTTGTAATAGATACAGAAATACACAACCAAGTAAAACAAAAACACAGAAACCTTTTTTACGCCTATATAGATTATCAGAAAGCCTTTGACAGTGTACCACACTCCTGGTTAATACAAATCTTAAAATTATACAAAGTAGACAATATTTTAATACATTTCTTAGAAAACACGATGGAAAAATGGATGACCACATTAACACTACGCACAGAAAAGGAAAACCTCACAACAACACCAATCAAAATTGCTCGCGGTATATTCCAGGGAGATTCCCTAAGCCCCTTATGGTTCTGTCTTGCAATAAATCCTCTCTCAAGTATATTAAATAGTACCGAATGCGGATATACAATAGATAGAGAAGCTAAAATTAAAATCACACATCTGTTATATATGGACGATATAAAACTTTATGCATCAAATCGGACCCAACTCAACCAGTTATTAAAACAAACAGAACAATTTAGCAATGATATAAAAATGAATTTTGGAATTGAAAAATGTAAAATCAACAGCATATCAAAAGGACAGCACAAGGAAACAGAAACATACAATCTAACACTACAAGAAGGTGCTATTAGTACTATGGATTCAAAAGAAATATACAAATATCTAGGATTCCAGCAAAGCACCTGTTTAAATCACACAGACATAAAACAAGCCCTTAAAACAAAATACAGTCAAAGGCTCAATACAATACTCAAAACCCATCTATCCGCCCGAAACAAAACTAAGGCCATCAACACATACGCTGTTCCCATACTAATGTACTCTTTCGGTATTATCAAGTGGAGCGACACAGATCTTAATGCTCTAAACACACTGACACGTTCTCAAGCATATAAACATAACATTCATCACATTCACACATCAACTGAAAGATTCACATTACAAAGAAAACATGGTGGTCGCGGGTTTATCGATATTAAAAATTTACATTATACCCAAATAAAAAACTTGCGTTCATATTTCCTTAGTAAAGCCAATAATAGCAAACTACACAAAGCTATCATCACACTTACTACATCTGGTAGCTCCCTCCAGTTCAATGACAAAAACTACGAACCTGAAACAAACATAATAACAGAGCAAAAGAAAATAGAACACTGGAAGAAAAAAGCACTACACGGTAAATACCCCCACCAACTCGAACAGACCCACATAGATAAAGAAGCTTCAAATACATGGCTTACAAAAGGTAACATATTTGCCGAAACCGAAGGTTTCTTTATAGCTATCCAAGACCAAATTATTAAAACCAGAAACTACTCTAAGTACATAATTAAAGAATCAATATAGACAGATTTATGTAGGTTATGCCATCAAAGCAAAGAAACAATAGAACACATAACAGGAGGCTGCAAGATATTAGCTACAAAAGTATATGTCAAAAGACATGACAACGTTGCGAAACAGGTACACCAAAGCTTAGCACTGAATTACAAATTAATTAGTACATACACGCCTTACTAGAAATATATACCCCCCAATGTCCTTGAAAATAAAACCGCTAAATTATATTGGAATGTAGATATAATAACAGACAAAACAATAGCATGCAATAGACCAGATATTACACTTACATTAAAATCCTCAAAGACCACTTACCTCATCGACATATCCATACCGAACACCGAAAATTTGAATACCAAGCATCAAGAAAAGATTCAAAAATATATTCCACTTGCAGATGAAATTAAAGACATGTGGCACCAAAACTCAATAAAGATAGTACCAATAATTATTTCATCCACAGGTGTAGTACCAAAAACTCTACATAAATCTATAGAATTGTTAGAATTACACAAATCAACATATATTAATTTACAAAAGTCAATAGTTCTAGACACATGCTCTATAGTACGTCGATTCCTAAACCCCTCATCATTACCCCCATAGGGTCTCCGAAAGACTTGGCAGATGCCCGTCTTCGGAACCAAAATACCAACGAAAGTTGAGACAACATACATTTTAATAATAATAATAATAATAATAATTTTATTGGAATATTTTTACAAAATTATATAATATTTACAAAATAAATGAACAAGGACCAGTACAATTTGGAACCTACCTGAACTAGGTTAACAACCTGTGTTTCAGGTTATGGTTTTACCATGCATTTCTTACAAGGCTTAGAGCAGAGTACATTTTGAAAATTATATATAAGCGTATACGATGAATAATATGACAAGTGTTAAAACTTATATAACTAGCTAGACTTACATCATGTGCACTCACAACAAGTGCATGCAGTGTCAGCAGACGTTGCACAATTATGTGCGTATATGTTTTGATTAGTAAGTAGTGTGTTAGTGCTTCTCATTGTAAATAATAAATATTTTGTTTTATCTGTATTTAAAGTAAGAAGATTATTATGAAGCCACTGTGATACGTTATCAAAACCACTTTGTGCATCTGCGTAGACCTCTGGACGTGATTTTGCCGAAAACAATAGAACTGTGTCGTCCGCGTATGACATAATAACACCATTTTTCAGTTGCAGGTTGCAGAGGTCATTTATATAAATTAAAAATAGAGTAGGGCCCAAGATACTGCCTTGAGGCAATCCGTAATAGCTGTTTTTGAGGTCTGAACTCATGTAGTGGCCTATTTTTACAGATTGAGTTCGGTCACTTAAATAGTCAGAAAAAAGTTGAAGCTGAGTGCCTCTTATCCCAATTGTCTCAAGCTTGCGTAAAAGTATGGAAAATGAGACAGTGTCGAAGGCTTTGGCGAGGTCTAGAAAGATGCCAATAGTGTGCATTCCTTTATCCAGATTAGTAGTTATATGCTCTGTCAATTGGTGGACTGCTTGATTAGCTGATCTTTTTGGTCTAAAACCATATTGCCTTTCCGAAAGTAACTTGTTATCTTCAAGATATTTTATTAATCTATTATTTATAATTTTTTCTAATATTTTGGAGAGGCCTGTTCTGCCGTGATAATTAAGAATGCAGTACTTGCAAAATGGCGGTTTCGAGAAAAACGCGGGAAACATATTTTTAGATATCTGAGCAAGATGTTCATATTTTATGACCAAAAAAATATATCAAAAAATTCAAAAAATAAATCAAGCTTTTGAATCATAATTGTATTTTATTTAATTTATCAATCTATCTAAATATAATGCGTATTACTGCGTTTAGTTTTAGCATCAGGTCTTGTGAGAATCATAGGATACTAAAACTAAATGCAGCAGTTGCGTATATTACTGCATTATAGTCTAGCACATGTCGATTACTGCGTTGTTGGTTAGTATTCATTTACATTTTTTATGCTCGGGGCTAAGTGCAAGTGGTCTTAAATTATTATCTCTCTTTATTATCTCTCAAACAATTTTACAGTCCTTCTTAAATGTTTGCTGTGAGGTTGACGAAAACCTACTTCATGTTCTGTACGTATTATGTGCATTATCAGGGTGAAATAAAAATGAAACATTTATGTGTAAATCTACTTTTATTTAGACAATGTCTGTCTTTATGAATATCTAAAGAAATACACATAAAAATCACAATATTCAGTCAGATTGATAATAATGAACATTAATTAAGTAGGAACAATATTTACTTAAATCTACGAAACCATTAGCGTCTTCTTAATATATAACTTAAATCAGACTGCTTCAATCTATTTCTAATATATTCAATCTTTATTTTCATTGAGAAAACTTACGAGGAAAAACTTGGGTAGGTACTCGAACATACGTAAACTGCAAACGAATATGCTATTTAATTAGGTATTTCTCAGGTACACCGATACTTATGGGCAATAGAAGATCGAACGAATAGTAGTCGATCAGCTTGAGATTCTGGAAGTTTTTTCAAAATGTCAAGCACACGTCTGTAGTTGTTTTTATGGTATCCCAGAGTAGTCAAAAAGAAAGTTTTACAAACTTCCTTCTTCTTATTTTCGATTTCCAAAAAATAGACATAAGTGTGCTTCCGCATCTGCTGGCTATCCTTAATGCGCCTAAAAACATCTTTTTCAGTAACCAGTGATTTGACATACAAACCTTGAGCTTCATAACTAAACTTCCAAAATATTTCATTTACACGTTTGCGTTCTAATTCCGTAAAAGATGATTTTTTAGTATAAAAAAAGATACATTTTTTAGTACAACTTTCGTTACATCCAGGTTTCACCGCCATTTTCTCCAACTTTAACTTTTTCTTTTCTTCTAATCTTGTTTCTACCGATTCCTTAAATTTACGCCTGATCCTTGGTTTTCCAGATTTTGTTTTCCCCTTTGTAGTACGTGGCAAGTCTATAGCGTGGTCTATATTATCATTTTTTGATTCTATATGTATGGCATTCTGCGAACTGGATTCAGTTTCAAGTGTATTGTGGTTCAAATTATTATGTTGGGGCTCTCGATTTTTTGAATTCTTCGAACTAGATGCTGTAGTGTTGTAGGTAATATCAAAAATATGTATAATAAGATAATGTGGGTAATCTGGTATTGTAAGTCAGCTGTTCAGTTCAATAAACGCTATCACCCGAGTAGTTGTATTATTGCACATTGGCGACGAGGATTAAGTTTTTGAGGTTTCATTACGAAGGGACGACTTGCGTTGTACTTTATTAATAATATTTTGTGGTTTTACACATAAGTAGTGTAAAATGTCGATCGGGAAGATGGGTGATTTTGATGTGTCTAACGGTTCGTGGTCCGCGTACGTTGACCGTTTAGATATGTATTTTAAAGCGAACGGTATTAAGGAGGATTTACGTATACCGACATTGATCACAGTCATGGGGAGCGAGGCCTATGATTTGTTAGTCAATCTAGCGGATCCCAAGAAGCCGGCGCAGTTGACCTATGCAGAGGCGACGGAGTTGTTGCGTCAGCATTTGGAGCCGACACCGTCGGCACTTGCCGAGCGGTACTCGTTTAGACAGAGGCGTCAATTAGTTAACGAGAATGTGGCTGCCTACGTAGCCGAGCTAAAGCGGCTGGCAAGAAATTGTAAGTTCGGCGACACTTTAAATGAAAATCTACGAGATCAATTAGTGTGTGGTCTAAGAAGCGACGTGGTGCGACAGAGACTGTTCGCGGAGAGCGATAGTCTATCGTACATGGATGCGGTGAGGATAGCTTCTTCGATGGAGGCTGCGGAGAGGGATGCAGCCGCGGCGGAGGCACCGGCTGGGAATAGTGTATCGTCGGAGAGGAGCGGTGGCAGTGCAGTGCACGCGTTGAGAGTGCCTCGCGAGCGGGCGCCGGCCCCCGTACAACCATTACGAGCGGGCCAGCGGTCAGCGGCGCCGCAACGAGCATCAGCGGATTCTCACGGGCGGCCAAGGGCGGAGTGCAAAGGTTGTGGTTCATGGCGTCACGGCTATAATAATTGCGCTTATCGTGACTTTGTGTGTGACAATTGTCGGCAGCGTGGTCACTTGCGTCGTGTGTGTCCTAGAGGGGAATTAAGAGGTGATAAGGCGGGATTGCATCGCAACAATTATTATTACCGAAAGAATCCAGTACATTTCGGTGACATAGACGATGGGAAGTCGCCGGCGGAGGACGAGAGTGCGGATTTTCACCAGTTATGCCTGAATGACTACAAGTCGGTGAGTTTACCTATTGTTATAGAAGGTAACATTATAAATATGGAAATTGACACAGGTACTGCGATTTCATGTGTCAGTAAGGGGACATACGAGAGTAATTTCAGTCATAAAATAATAAAACCGTGCAATTTAAAATTAAGATTTTATAATGGCACTAAAGTGACCCCGTTAGGGACAATAACAGTGATGGTACAATATAAAAATAATAAAAAAAATTTAGATTTGTTTGTGATTGATGGAGGCACCACTTCACTTTTAGGCAGACAGTGGTTAGCTGAACTGGACGTAATTATTCCTAGTTTTAGATGTAATTTTGTTAATAGCAACCCTAGCCGAATAAATAAAGAAATATGTGTTTTTTACGGCCTGGGGCGTTACACTGGTGGTCGCGCGACGCTGCGAGTACGCGAGAACGCATCGCCCGTGTTCCACCGCGCGCGCCCTCTGCCGTACGCGCTGCGCGAGCGCGTTGACGCCGAGCTCGACGCGATGCTGCGCGACGGCGTCATCGAACCTGTTGACTGCTCCGACTGGGCTTCTCCTCTAGTACCGGTAAACAAGGCCGATGGTTCTCTTAGATTATGCGCTGATTACAAATGTACTGTTAATCCCGTCTTATTGGTCGACCGGTATCCTTTGCCGAAAATAGATGACGTGTTAGTCAAACTGAGTGGGGCTAAATATTTTTCGAAAATTGACTTATCGCAAGCGTACAGCCAGATTGAGTTGGACGGTTCGAGTAAATACACAGTTATAAACACCCACAGAGGTCTATTTAAGTATAATAGGTTAGTATTTGGATTAGCATCTAGCCCGGGCATATTCCAACGTATTATAAGTAATTTATTAGGTAATATACCTAACGTAGAGTTTTTTTTAGATGACGTCATCATAGGTGGGCGGTCTACTGCTGAACACTTGGAAGCGTTAGAGAGAGTGTTTGAAAAATTACATAGTCACGGTTTAAAGGTGAAAAAAAATAAATGCGTATTTTTAGTAGAAGAAGTTAAATTTTTAGGTTACATTATATCTAAGGACGGTATTAAAACGGACCCCTCAAAGATAGAAGCCATAATGAATATTTCGGGACCGCAAAATGTAACAGAATTAAGATCATTCTTAGGTATAGTGAATTTTTATGCAAAATTTGTGAAGAATATAAGTTGTGTGTTAGTACCACTTTATAATTTATTAAGGAAAGATGCAGAGTGAATATGGTCTTCAGATTGTGAGTTTGCATTTAACGCAGTAAAAAAAGCATTAACAAGCGCGGAAGTGTTAGCGCACTATGATCCGACAGACAGTCTTACGCTTACGTGTGACGCGAGCGCGCGGGGCGTGGGGGGTGTGTTGACACAACGCGGGCCGCGTGGCGAACGGGTCATTGAGTATGCGTCTCGAACGCTCAACGACGCTGAGAAAAATTATTCTCAAATTCACCGCGAAGCGTTATCCATTATCTTTTGTGTAAAAAAGTTTCATCAATATTTGTACGGCAGGCATTTTATCCTGCGTACAGACCATAAGCCCTTAGTTAGTATCTTTAAAAGTAACGCGGCTATACCGGCAATGGCCGCTAGTAGGATGCAGCGTTGGGCAGTCATATTGTCTGCGTACTCTTTCGACATTGACTATGTAAATTCATCCAATAACGGCGCGGACGGATTATCAAGATTACCGATAGTCAGTAGTAAGAAAAAGGAAGATAACCTCCCCGAACAAACATTTTTGCATTTCGCTCAGGACGCTTTGTTATTAAACTATAAAGAAGTAAAACAACAAACAAATAGGGACCCGATGTTAGGTCGAGTTTTAAATTACATACGAAATGGTTGGCCCACAGATTGTGACATTGTGAATTTACAACCTTATTTCAATAGGAGGCAAGAATTATATGAGGAATTAGGATGCGTTATGTGGGGCCATAGGGTGGTGATTCCAGATAGTTGCAGAGTAAAGGTTTTAAAAATTATTCATGAGCCGCATATGGGTATTGTTAAGTCTAAAGCGCTCGCGCGCAGCTATGTGTGGTGGCCGGAGATCGACGAGGCGGTCGAGGCGACGTGCCGCGGGTGTCCGGTGTGCGCGGCGCACGCCGACGCACCGCCGCGCGCGACCCCGTATCCGTGGCCGCGACCCTCGCGCCCGTGGTCACGCGTACATGTTGACTTTTTAGGGCCTTTGTTTGGCAGAATGTATTTAGTCGTTGTTGATGCGTTAACTAAGTGGATCGAGGTTTTCAATGTAGCTAGTACCGCGGCCAATGGAACTATCAAAAAGTTAGAGGAGCTTTGGGCTAGATGGGGCGCACCCGAACAGCTGGTATCCGATAACGGTCCACCTTTCTCTAGTAGGGAGTTCGAAACGTTTATGTCCCATTACGGGACAGAACATATTTTTTCCGCACCGTACCATCCTGCATCTAACGGAGCGGCGGAAAATGCTGTTAGAACTGTTAAAAGGGTTATTAAAAAAGCAGTGCACGATAAATGCAACGTGAATAGGGCCTTAAATTCTTTTCTGCTGTACTACAGAAATACTGAGCATTCCACGACTGGGGAAAGCCCATCACATTTAATGTTAGGTAGATGAATGAGAACTCGACTGGATTTGATAAGACCGGACAGGGAACAGAAAGTAGAACAAGCGCAACGTAGACAAGTAGAAGCTGCCGGAGGCGTAGATAAGTCTTTAAAAGTGGGTGATGAAGTGTGGTATCGGCAATATCTAAAAGGGGAAAAGTGGGCTCCAGGGGAAATAAGGGAATGTTTAGGTTCTACTAATTGCAGAATAGTGGCAAGGGATGGTACAGTTATCCATAGGCACGTCGACCAACTAAGACGGAGGTCAAGAAATTCGTTAGTTAGTGCATCGAGCGCATCAGACACGGGTGAGGTAAAGGATACAACCGAGATGGATAAACGGGAGGAAAGTATAGTGGAGGAGGGTGAGAGTAAATCGGTAAGAGAACGGGAAGATCTGTCGGAGGAGCCGGGGGGATCATGCGTGGCGTCGCCGCCCGGGATCAGTCAGGCTTCACAAAGTATCGAACCTGTTACGACATCTGTCTATACGCGACCACCAGTGGAGCAGCCCTGGGTACGCCCTGTAAGGTCTTGTAGATTAAAGAAAAAAGACTAAATCATTTCCGGTTATGTTGATTGTTTAGTTAGTATGTAGTCAAATTTTTAGTAATGTTGTAGTACATAAGGAAAGACCTAGTATTAATTAAGTGGGGAGGGATGTAGTGTTGTAGGTAATATCAAAAATATGTATAATAAGATAATGTGGGTAATCTGGTATTGTAAGTCAGCTGTTCAGTTCAATAAACGCTATCACCCGAGTAGTTGTATTATTGCACAGATGCGATATCAATCATATCGTAGTTCAAACTATCTTCCGGTAGCTGTCTATTTTCTATTGATGCTATGTCATTAACGAGTTCTCCTAATCCAAATGTTAAATTTGTAAATGTTAAATCCATCAAAGAACTTGGGAAAGTTTCATCACATAACAAATTAAATGATTCATTATCTTTCTTGTTTGTTTCAAATGTAGTATTTAATAAATCAATGAACATCTGCAAATGAGTGTCACTTAAAGCCAATGTTGAAGCAAACTTGACTTCTGGTGTAAGTATGTGCTTATAGTTGTCGTAACTTAAGAGGTAAGCCAAAAGGCTGTCTAAATTGCAGATATTCAATTCAAATTTCTTTTCGATCACTGGTTTTTCCTTAACTGGGAAAGCTTCAATATTTGAAGCAGAAGGTAATTCTGTAAGATAATACGATTTTCCAAGCACCATGTCTAACATGCTTCTGCCGCGAAATTTTTGGAAGTAATTGTGAAAACAATGATATGAAATAGAAAACATCTACACTAATTAAGCAGGAAATATAAGTAATGAAGATACCTATCCTATTGACTGCCGAAATAGGTAGGTACCAAGTTAGTGCGTAGCCTACCTTGGCAACCTAAATTGGCAATTATATTTCATCTCAATTTAAAGTAAAATATCAATAAAATAATTAGTAAAAATAAAACTATCTTTTTGGATTATTTTGCGGATTTATTTTGATTTTTGATTTCCAACGTTTCGAATGCTTTACAGTTTACAGCAATCATGGTCACGGGAGAGACTAAGGTTTGACGTCTCAAAGGTGTTATATACTTATTACAGACAGTTTCTACCCACAATTTTACAAAATGATTTCAAAAATTCAAAAACGGCACCAAGTACTAACAGTATTTGTTGATTTTAATTCTAAACATTTTTTTTAATAAGTATTATAATGAAATATATTTTTTTTTAAACTTTATTAATTAATAGAATTATTTAGTGTTGCTATTATTATAATATGTATAGCCATAAAGAAAATTAAAAATTAAAATGTTAATTATTTAAGTAATATATTGTTTTATAAGTAATTTAAAAAGTTAAAATAGTACCAGTAGACACGTACCACTTCGACGAATGACGTCGACGAACTGATTTGCTAAAACAAAACGCGGCACTGGATCGTACGGCCAAGATCTTGCAAGCTTTACTACTCTCAAATGCA
The DNA here is from genome assembly GCA_905404265.1 of Fabriciana adippe. Classification (NCBI taxonomy): domain Eukaryota; kingdom Metazoa; phylum Arthropoda; class Insecta; order Lepidoptera; family Nymphalidae; genus Fabriciana; species Fabriciana adippe. The sequence goes on from FR990003.1 coordinate 10,181,722, forward strand.
GTAATATGGAGTACTGCGTTTTGATTTAGTAACTAGTCTATTGATTCTAAAAGAAAATGCTGTAGTAGTGGCAATTACTGCACTTAGCTTTAGGGTATTCTTGTTAGTACTGCATTCTTTTTTAGCACATGTTTAATGCTGCACTCCTCCTTAGTAGTGAAACTATTTTCATGCAAGTACTTCGAAAATCGCTAGATAGAAAACATACTTCTAGTGAAAATTTTTATGAAAATATTTTTTTTCCATGTAGGAGAACCCTTTGGAATGCCATTTCCAGTAAAAAGTGAAAATCCCAAAAATGTTGATTACTGCATTCTTTATTATCAAGGCAGTGTTAAGACTGCTATAGGCCTATAGTTATTTAAACATCCTTTTTGTCCGGATTTATATACAGGAGTGACCACCGCTTTTTTAAGCGATTTTGGAAAAACTCCTTTAGACAAACACAGTTTCAGAATGTAGGTTATCGGAGGGGCAAGTTGGTGTTTGAACTTTTTTAGTATGTTATTCGAGATGTTATCCCATCCGACAGCACAGTTATCTTTCAACCCAGTTATTATTCTCAATACTTCATCAAGATCAGTATCTAATAAAACAAAAGAATTAAGCTTGGAGGAAGACATTATCTTTACGTTTTCAGAAGAAGTGCGCCTTGATTGTAGTGATTTTTCTGCTAGATTTTTACCAATATTTGTAAAAAAAATGTTTACTTTGTTTAATGCTGTTAATGGGCAAGTATCCATAGTTAGTAAATCGAATGATGGTTCAGAAACCTTTATAAAGCGAGTATATAAAGCGTTAAGCGATGTATTTAATTAATAAAACAGTTGGCATATAACTCTTGTCTCGTCTACATCATTCATATTCCTGTAGTAATCACAACACATATAAACTTTCGCGTTTATAATATTAGTATGGATTATAATATTAGTATAGTAGGTATATTGTAGATAATTTTATGAATTACTTTAACGCAATTACGCAATTTTGCGCTCTCGTCTTCTGTTCGGGGCAAACAGAGCAGGCAACATAAGGCTACCCCTTTCACGCTTGCTCCACCGTCCACTTCCACCTTGAGACGGCGAAGCCGGCCTTGCTCTTCCTCACTGAGACGCAGATATTGTCTCTGGCTGACACCTCTTTCCTCTCTTAGACTCTTACCCAGGGTATAAACTGGAACATTCCTTTGTACCGCGGGCTGGGGTGTGCGTGTACGTCAGAGAGAATATCTGCTCTCGTCATCTCGGCAGCCTTGAAGGGCTGGACCTATCCATCCTCTAGCTACGTGTAGACTGCGACAACCATCCGCGAATCTACGCGTGCCTGGATAGTTCTCATAGCGGAAATGCCGAAACTGACCGACTCATTGAGTACATACAAATGGCTACAGATTCCGTGCTGCAGCAGATCCCATCCGCAGAGATCGTGATTCTCGGCGACTTTAACGCCCATCACTCCGAATGGCTTAGATCACGCACTACCGATCATGCGGGGAGATTTGTTCACGATTTCGCATTAGCATATGATCTGACACAACTGGTCACCTCGCCAACGCGAATCCCTGACGTGGAGGATCATACACCTTCCCTGTTGGACCTTCTGTTGACCTCTCATCCGGACGGCTACCTGGTTTCCGTCGATCCTCCTCTTGGTTCGTCGGACCACTGTCTTATCCGGAGTACAGTGCCAGTTACGCGCTCAACGCGGCCTCGCTTTGCGGGCTGTCGCCGTGTATGGCACTACAGGTCAGCGGATTGGGACGGGATGCGGTAATTTTTTGCGTCCTACCCATGGGGGCAAATTTGCTTCTCGCCAGATGATCCAGACGTCGTTGCTGACTCTGTCACCGATGTGGTACTTCAGGGTATGGAACTGTTTATTCTGTTTTCTGCAGTGCCCATCGGAGACAAATCCCAGCCTTGGTTTGGTGGCTCCTGCAAGACGGCATCTCGCCGAAAGCTGGAATGCTACCAAGCCTGGGCTGTCGCGTCGGCGTCTAGTGATGTAAATACTAGTGTAGCTACACTCGACGTCTCGTGAAACACAGAAAAGTTAGCTCTGAAAAGAGCTATTTTACTGTCTGATGAAACAAGAAGTAGATCTGAAAAGAACTGTTTTACGAGTCAAATACTACGCGTAGCAAGACCGCAGATCCGTCCGGCGCGAGCGCAGCGAGGTGAATGGCGCCCCGCGCACACCGACAGCCTATTTATATTCGCGCTATTTCTATCTCTTTTATTTTTAACGACCAATCCTATTGTAAATAATTCTAATGGCTGCCATAAGGTTCATCCTCGTTTTTAGTGAAACCATACCCTTCTGGACCGGTGTCAATGGAAGCGCTGTTAACACACACGTGCTCGGAGCCGAGCAATACGAAACTCCAGTAGAAGTCTTCTACTTCTGTAATCGCAGCACCACGCGGGAGTGCTTCTTGAACGTGTTATTTGCAATTCGCTTGAAGTTATGCGGGTACATGTGCCGACCCTTTATAATACATTCTTCAGCTTCCTTCAAAGTCTTAATCATATGAGGGTAGCGTCTTTCGTCATCCTCTTCCTCAGACGAATCTGTTTCTCCCAGCAAACATTTCTGGCGGTGAAGAGGTTCGGCTGCACGTTCAAGCATCTCCTTATTTCTTTTAAGCCAGAGTTGCTCCATTTTATTTATCATATCCAGGCGTTTTCTTTTGGTAAGAGTGTCGTATGGCACCAGATATCTTACATACAGTTGATCTAGTCTCTTGTCTGGATTAGTGATTTTTCCACAGTAGACTTCTTCGGCTACTTTGCTTCGGCCAGGTTTTCCTGTAAATTGCTATAAGTCCACCGTGACACTGCACCGCGTAATATAATTTCGCAATTGCACAATTGTTTTTTGTTTAATATGTACTGGCATGTCTAAAAATTTTTTGCAATTAAATATACCATGATTTTCTGCACATATAGGACATTTAATATTTGATATATGAAAAGATTTAAAAGGCTTTGATGCTTGATGGTTACTATTGAACGTATAATTTTTATGTTGGTGAATTCTATAATTTAATGATGCGTTGTTAGGTTGATTATTGCTTCATGGTTTTTGCTTTTTTCTAGACGACTCTAATGATGTAAATTTTCCTTCTAAGTATTTTTTTTTATTTTATTTTATTATTTTTTTTATTTTTATTTATTTGGAAGACAAACAGTATTTAGTTACATATAAACAAAAGAAACAAAAACCTTTACATATACCAATTAAGTCTTCACAGTTTACAAATTCTTAAGGTAGGTAAAATACATGATTAGCTTATTAAAAATTAAAGTATATACAAGAACAGGGAAACGATCACGAACAGACACTTTTAGTTAAAATTTTGAACTTATTTAAAGAAAGGGAAAATAAATCAATGTCATTAAATATTTCATTATGCAATTTGCAGGAACGGTATAAAAAGCTATTACGTGCATAATTAGTTGTTATTCTAGGTAGATAAAATAATGACAAATTACGTGATTGCGGACGAGGACATCTTAAATAAATATTACTTAAAAGAAATGGTGAATGCACATGATTTCTAATGATTTTAAATAGAAGAATTTCATCCCTTTGGCGTCGGCGATCCAATAGGGAGACTACATTAGGAAATTCCTGATTATTGATTTTTGATCTATATAATAAATGTTTATTAAATTTAACCTGGATATTTTCAATTCTATTTATATATTTAATGTACTGTGGATTCCAAACGGAAGAAGCATATTCAAGTATAGAACGGACATAGGCATTATAGAGAACAATTAGAGTGGAACTGTTACGAAAATCTTTTCCTATTCTGAGTATAAAGCCAAGCATGCGATGTGCCTTACCAACAATGTGGTCTATATGATTGGAAAAAGTGAGTTTATGGTCAAGATATACACCCAAATCTCTCACCTCGGTAACACGCTTAATTAAATTGTTATTCAAGGTGTAATCGTATTTGACAATATTAGTCTTACGTGAAAAACTAATGACATTACATTTTTTAATATTAAGAATAAGACCATTACTATTACAAAATCGACACAATCTATCAAGATCACTTTGTAATAATTGACAATCGTCACTGTTATTAACAGCCCTTAAGATCTTCATGTCGTCAGCGTATAATAAAATTTCAGAATACTTAAATATCAAATTTATTTTATTAATGAAGATATTAAAAAGAAGAGGCCCGAGATGAGTACCCTGAGGAACACCTGATGTGACTGGCACAAATGAGGAGCAAAATCCTTTTATAGTTACAGCTTGACTTCGCTCTCGTAAATAAGAGGCGAACCAACGCATAAGATCGCCGTGTATACCGACATCCGTGAGTCGCCGGATAAGCAAAGAATGAGGAATTCTGTCAAACGGTTTGGAGTAGTCTGTATACACCACATCTACCTGGCCACCACAGTCCATGTCAGTTGTAACACGGTGAATAAATTCATTTAAATTTGTTTCAGTAGATTTGTTCTTAATGAACCCATGCTGTTGCTCAATGAAACATGAACTTAACATAGGGTAAATATAATCAAATATAATTTTTTCAAACAGTTTAGCTATCACACTTAATTTATTATTATTATTTTTTTTATTTATTTATTTATGTACCATAAAATATATGTTATACAAAATAAAGTAACAGAATGTCGACAAAGGATAACTTATCTCTTTAAGAGATTTCTTCCAGAAACCCTTCAATAGTGAGAAAATAAGTTAATTTAGAGCGGTGTAGGTACAGTATAGCATTAAATGTTTATAAACTTAATATTAAAATATAACAACTAAATATTATAATTATACAAAAGTAAATATATTTATATACACATACATACATACAAACACATACACTTACATATACCTACATATTTATATGCTAAATTTTATGTCTGATTTGATAAATAGTGCTCTTTAATTCTAAATTTAAATGTAGTAAGTGAGGGATCATCTTTAAAAATATAATCAGGGAGTGAGTTCCACAATCTTGCTGCCATAACAGAAAAAGATTTTTCATAGAATATTGTATTGTAGTGAGGAACCACTAGCTTGGGTAAATTGACACAAGGCCGCACTGGTCTGTTTCTAGGGGGAACTAATATAAAGCGCTCACTTAAATAAGATTTACATATAGGCCTATAGTTAGAGACGTCATGTTTACTTCCACTTTTATAAATTGGTACTACAAAAGAACGTTTCCATGTGGTAGGCATTATTCCAGATTGAAGAGACTTATTAAATAGCAAAAAGAGGGGATGAGACAGACTCTCACTATACATTTTCAAAAAGAAAGGAGGGATGAGATCAGGGCCAATACCCTTACTAGGATCCAACTGTTTCAAATATTTATGTACAATGCTGGGGGATAACTCAACAGAACCGATGGACAAGTAATCATGCATAGTTGGGCCAATGTTATTGTTGAACTCAATATCACTGTCAAAAGCGTTAGGCTGGTATACTGACTGAAAGTGATTACTGAACAAAGCATAAATACTTCCACCATCTGATGCCGAGACATCACCCAGGAACATTGTTGCCGGTAACTCGTTACAAGATTTTTTCGATTTAACGAAAGACCAAAAAGATTTACTTTGCTGCAATATCATTTCTTCACTTCTATAAATATGCCGATCATAACAAGCAATCTGTTCTCTTTTTTGCCTTTCCCGTAGCAGGCTAAAAGTGTGGTAATCACCTATCCTACCATATACTTTCCATCTTCTGTGATATTTAAGTTTTTCATGAATTATTTTAATGAGAGCTCTAGAATACCAAGAAGGGAATTCCTTATTGCCTGTATTTACTCTACAAGGAACATACCCAGATATTATTTCTTCAAGAACCTGGTAAAACATAGTTACCGCTGAATTGACATCGAGATCAAAAAGTAATATATTCCAGTCCACTTCCTCAATTTTGGTGTTAATTAAATTGTAATCGGCTTTTCGGAATTGACGTAAAGTTTTAGAGAGTGGATTAAGTATTGGAGGAGTAAATATTTCACTATCTATTACAATAGCCGGATGATGACAATCTTCTTGAACTAAGGGTTCCAGACATTGTGTAACCATGCAAGTACAGCTGCTTATAATTAAATCTAGGTATCTATCATTAATATTGGGAATACAGTTGTACTGTTTTATTTTCTATATATACTTAAATTCAAAAACATTGAAAGCGCATACACTAAATTGTTGTTAAGATTCGTTTCAAGTATATTCATCATCGAATTATTGTTACCCCATTTAGCATCTGGGATGTTAAAGTCACCTGCGATAAAATAATAATCGTCCGGATCTTTAACGATATCATTTGAAACATACTCAAAAAAGTTACATAGAGCTTCGTAATGAAGTCTGCATTGAGGAAAATAGCACGAAAAAATATTAAGAAAAGATATTTTGCCCTCAATGTTAAAGCTTATTTTAACTTTTACAACATCAGCGACTGCATTGTTTATTAAAACAGTATTCACGGAAGTTACGGAGATATCATGTCTAACGGCAATGAAAACTCCACCACCCATAGAGTCACCGCGTAATTCATAGTTTCTGTCACACCTATAAACTGAGTATCGACAGTCAAATAACTTCTCGCTGAAAATCCCATCCAATAACCAAGTCTCCGCTAAGCATATTATATGATAATCAGCTTTGAGAAGATTTCGATAGAACATATTGGTTTTAGAACGAAGACCACGTACATTCTGGTAGTAGATTGATAGACGTTTATCCATCGCTAAAATAATTATTTATTTCTTGTAGTTGATATTTGTAATAAATTAACAAAAAAATCCTGTAAAAATAAAATCGTATTACTGTTGAATAAATCCGCGTTAAATTAAAAATAAGTTCAAACTTTAAAATGTCCTCACAATACGTTAAATTATACATTTTAATAATATAAAATAAACCATTAATAATAAATAAATAGAATACAAGTATGATAAGCAGTATAATAGAATTCATCGAATAAAAAACAACACTTAAGCTATTTTTTTTAAATCAGTTTGATTTATAATATGCAATACGGGGCTGGTGTCAGAACGTCGGACCATGATTGTAAAGTTCTTAACCCAAACATACAGAAAACCCTTTTCTTTGGCTAACTTTTTGGCCTCTTGTAATAAATTTTTATTACTCTTAGTCAGATGATCGTTAAAATATATATTTGAATTATTTCCCGAAAAGCCAAGATCACTACATTTCAACTTGTTTTTACGAGCTATAGACAAAAAGTCATCCTTTTTCCAGCGGGATAAAAATCTTATTATGATAGGTTTTGACCGACGATTTTCTCTAGAAGTTGGCGCTACTCTTGTGATAAAATCAATATCCGTTGCAGGATTCACCTGATAACCTATATGACTGGATATTGATTGTAGGAGGTCCATTAGATTTTCGTTTTTCTTTTCAGGTATTCCGTAAATCTCGACGTTAGATCTGCGTACCCATTGTTCTCGTTTGTTGTTTTCCATTTCCATGCTATCTAGATTAATCTTCAAATCATTTAAGCGAGTTGACTGCACAGATAATACTTTTATCTCATTTTCAAAGTAACCAATTTTCTGATTTATTTCTTCGTACTTAGTGTTAATAAAAGATATACTATCCTTTAGATTAACTACATATATCCTCCTTAATAGGCTGCAGAAAGGAAGATACAAGGTTATTAATGGTTAACTCCAAGTCTGATTTCCATTTCGCAATTTCTGAGGCAATAATTTTATTTAAAGCAGTAATATTATTTAATAAAAATAGTTATATCGAGTGTACTTCAAGAGATAGACATATACTGTTGAGAAATTTTCTGTAGAACTTTTTAAGACCTACAATTTTCTAGTACATTGTTTTGATGTATCTCTTAAGGTTCAGGCCAGCGTTAGCCATATAAATTTCTAAGGACGACTCGATAAAACCAGTTATTGCGATTTCCCGTGGGAAAGAAAGATTTTTTGAAATAAAAGGTATCCTAAATGTTGACCGGGTAATAAGTTATCACTTCACCAAATTTCGTTGTAATCGGTTCATTACTTTTTGCGTGAAACGCGCACACACAAACAGACATACAGACAAACAGACAACATTTTTAATAACTATTGTTTTGGGGTCTATATCGTATACATAATACGTTACAGTCATTGTTTTTAAAAAATATTTCATGTACAGATTTCGCTAAGTTACTGCTTTATTATAGTATAGATAGATAACGTATAACAAAGCAGTAATATTATTTAATAAAAATAGTTATATCGAGTGTACTTCAGGAGATAGACATATACTGTTGAGAAATTTTCTGTAGAACTTTTTAAGACCTACAATTTTCTAGTACATTGTTTTGATGTATCTCTTAAGGTTCAGGCCAGCGTTAGCCATATAAATTTCTAAGGACGACTCGATAAAACCAGTTATTGCGATTTCCCGTGGGAAAGAAAGATTTTTCTGACATAAAAGGTATCCTACATGTTGACCCGGGTAATAAGTTATCACTTCACAAAATTTTGTTGTAATCGGTTGCTTACTTTTTGTGTGAAACGCGCACACACAAACAGACATACAGACAAACAGACAACATTTTTAATAACTATTGTTTTGGGGTCTATATCGTATACATAATACGTTACAGTCATTGTTTTTAAAAAATATTTCATGTACAGATTTCGCTAAGTTACTGCTTTATTATAGTATAGATAGATAACGTATAACAAAGCAGTAATATTATTTAATAAAAATAGTTATATCGAGTGTACTTCAGGAGATAGACATATACTGTTGAGAAATTTTCTGTAGAACTTTTTAAGACCTACAATTTTCTAGTACATTGTTTTGATGTATCTCTTAAGGTTCAGGCCAGCGTTAGCCATATAAATTTCTAAGGACGACTCGATAAAACCAGTTATTGCGATTTCCCGTGGGAAAGAAAGATTTTTCTGAAATAAAAGGTATCCTAAATGTTGACCGGGTAATAAGTTATCACTTCACCAAATTTCGTTGTAATCGGTTCATTACTTTTTGCGTGAAACGCGCACACACAAACAGACATACAGACAAACAGACAACATTTTTAATAACTATTGTTTTGGGGTCTATATCGTATACATAATACGTTACAGTCATTGTTTTTAAAAAATATTTCATGTACAGATTTCGCTAAGTTACTGCTTTATTATAGTATAGATAGATAACGTATAACAAAGCAGTAATATTATTTAATAAAAATAGTTATATCGAGTGTACTTCAGGAGATAGACATATACTGTTGAGAATTTTTCTGTAGAACTTTTGAGGACCTACAATTTTCTAGTACATTGTTTTGATGTATCTCTTAAGGTTCAGGCCAGCGTTAGCCATATAAATTTCTAAGGACGACTCGATAAAACCAGTTATTGCGATTTCCCGTGGGAAAGAAAGATTTTTCTGAAATAAAAGGTATCCTAAATGTTGACCGGGTAATAAGTTATCACTTCACCAAATTTCGTTGTAATCGGTTCATTACTTTTTGCGTGAAACGCGCACACACAAACAGACATACAGACAAATAGACATACAGACAAACAGACAAATTTTTTAATAACTATTGTTTTGGGGTCTATATCGTATACATAATACGTTACAGTCATTGTTTTTAAAAAATATTTCATGTACAGATTTCGCTAAGTTACTGCTTTATTATAGTATAGATAGATAACGTATAACAAAGCAGTAATATTATTTAATAAAAATAGTTATATCGAGTGTACTTCAGGAGATAGACATATACTGTTGAGAAATTTTCTGTAGAACTTTTTAAGACCTACAATTTTCTAGGACATTATTTATTTATACTATAATAAAGCAGTAACTTAGCGAAATCTGTACATGAAATATTTTTTAAAAACAATGACTGTAACGTATTATGTATACGATATAGACCCCAAAACAATAGTTATTAAAAATGTTGTCTGTTTGTCTGTATGTCTGTTTGTGTGTGCGCGTTTCACGCAAAAAGTAATGAACCGATTACAACGGAATTTGGTGAAGTGATAACTTATTACCCGGTCAACATTTAGGATACCTTTTATTTCAGAAAAATCTTTCTTTCCCACGGGAAATCGCAATAACTGGTTTTATCGAGTCGTCCTTAGAAATTTATATGGCTAACGCTGGCCTGAACCTTAAGAGATACATCAAAACAATGTACTAGAAAATTGTAGGTCTTAAAAAGTTCTACAGAAAAATTCTCAACAGTATATGTCTATCTCCTGAAGTACACTCGATATAACTATTTTTATTAAATAATATTACTGCTTTGTTATACGTTATCTATCTATACTATAATAAAGGAGTAACTTAGCGAAATCTGTACATGAAATATTTTTTAAAAACAATGACTGTAAAGTATTATGTATACGATATAGACCCCAAAACAATAGTTATTAAAAAAATTGTCTGTTTGTCTGTATGTCTGTTTGTGTGTGCGCGTTTCACGCAAAAAGTAATGAACCGATTACAACGAAATTTGGTGAAGTGATAACTTATTACCCGGGTCAACATTTAAGATACCTTTTATTTCAGAAAAATCTTTTTTTCCCACGGGAAATCGCAATAACTGATTTTATCGAGTCCTCCTTATAAACCTTCCGCTGGCTAAACCTTAAGATATACATCGAAACAATGTACAAAAAAAATTTAAGTCTTGAAAAGGTCAACAGAAAAATCTGCAACAGTATATGTCTATCTCTTAGGGTACACTCGCAATACCTATTCTTATCTATACCTATAATAAAGCTGACTTAGTCAAATCGATGTGCGCGTTTCACGCAAAAAGTACTGAATCGAATTTAACTAAATTTTGTATAGTGATAGCTTATCACTCGGTTCAACATTTGGAATACCTTTCACTACAAATACATTTTTCGTTCCCGCGGGAAAACGCAATGACTGGTTCTATCGAGTCGTCCTTAGAAATTTATATGGCTAACGCTGCCCTGAACCTTAAGAGATACATCAAAACAATGTACTAGAAAATTGTAGGTCTTAAAAAGTTATACAGAAAATTTCTCAACAGTATATGTCTATCACCTAAGGTACATTCGCAATTACTATTTTTATTCACTATTTACTACTCGCGACTCACTGACTGACTTATCAATGTTCAGCTCAGTTCAGCAGTAAAACGTTCCTAGAGACGAACCCGAGCGAAGCAAGGGTGAGTCGCTAGTCACAGATAAAATATATATTAATCTGAATCATTGTTATAGCGATCCACACAGTATGAACTAACTACATCTACAGGTCTGTTATCTTTGTTTTTGCTGTTAGATTTTATTATGTTTATTACAGGATCCCACGATGATGGTAGTACCCAGCCATCTTCCCTATTGAAGTTTGGATGTTTTTTAATTTCAATAGCTTCGCGAATCATCCTGGGGCGATAACGGCTTTCTTTCGCAAGTATTTGTGGATTATCGAAGCGAATGTAGTGGCTTGGGCGATCCTGGCTATGTTTACAGACTGCAGATGTTGTATTGCGACGGTGCTTCATATCAGCTATGTGTTCTTTGACCCGAGTTCTAATGGATCTCTTTGTTTGTCCCATGTAGGAGAGCCCACAATCACAATCAAGTTTGTATACCCCTGCATCTTGGAGAGGGATGTGGCACTTGACTGGTGGTAAAAACTGACTGTCAAGTCAAGACCACCATCCAGACTAGTGAGATGGAGACTGAAACTAGAAGAATATAGTTACAGTATAAAATATAAAAAAGGAAAAGTTAACTCAAATGCTGATGCTCTTTCAAGATACCCAGTGAACCCAGTTTCAGCTTATACAAATGAAATGAATTCAGAAACTCCTCAAGTTTCTGAACAAGGAACTATGAATATTGATAGAGATCTAGAAGAATTGCTAATTTCTCCACCTTCTTTCCGTTTAGATGAAATTCTCTCTGATACAGAAGAACGACTTGACTTACCTTCTCCAGAACAAGAAAGGTTTAACTTACCTTCTCGAGAAGAAATTAACTTACCTTCTCCAGAAGAAATTAACTTACCTTCGCAAGAGCCTGCTGGTTCTCCAACTGCAGAGCCTATTGGTTCACCTGTCGTTGAACCCATTGACTTACCAAGTCGAGAAATAAGCCCATCTACTGATGACTATTCAACATTTCTCAAAGCAACATCTGAAAAAAATAGAAATTTTAATACACAAATTATAGAACATAATGAAAGTTTGATGAAAACTACTGTAAAAACTATAATAATACCTACCTCAATAGACCTTGATGAATCTAATCCTTATATAGAAGAGATTTTAGGTAACCATGAAAATTCAAAAGAGATTGTAGAAGCAGAAAGACAACTACATTCTTTCAAGATAATAGAATCAACCAATAAAACCTATCTTCTTCTTTTCACTAGAGTACATCATTTTGATGAATCACGTTATGCCGAAATATTTAAAACTCTGGAAAACGCCAGAAATAGATTGTTAATATTCGGAAAAACAAAGCTACGTCGAAACGTCAAACGGAACATCATAATAAGCTCCTCTTTGAAATTCAAATAAATTACAAAATGCCATATTTACAATGTAATTACTAACTTAATGTATCAAGAAGTGCTCAATGTGGACGCTTAATTGTTATACCTGTGCAATACATAGATTAAGTGTCGTGAACTTGTAATTTCAACTGTATGTGTGTGTTATTAAATAGGATCAACATTCAAGTAAATACTATCTTCCCTGTAACTTTAACTCAACTATGTTGCTAATTCGAAATAAAACTGAAGAGGACTTTGGATGTTAGTGCATAATTAAGACTAGATATCAGTGATAAAAAGTTTCTACGTTACGGTTGTTCTATGTGTTGGTTACTATAAAATAAAACTTTTATTATTACCCTGCTGCTAAGAAAAAACAATTTCTAAGCTCGAAGAGTTGTCAATTAATTCACCGAATACTTTAAGACAGTGCTGGTCTATTGGATAAGTAACTAACGTTTACTCGCAGTAACCCGAGTTCGAATCCAACTCCGCTGGCTAAATTTTAAGTTTTTATAATTTAATCATTTGTATTTAACCATAAAATATCTGTAAAGATGAGCGACTCGTCTAAAAATAAATCAAAAATTGAGTGCTGCACTCGTCCTTTAACGCTTAAGGACGTATTAACTTGTGTAGTGTGTAAGAAAAAATACCACTACACTTGTATCACAACTAGTAATGTACCATATAAAGACTTAACAAATGAATTTAAAGCGTCGTGGATGTGTCCAAGTTGTAACCGACCACAACAGGGAATTGATAATGCAGACACACCTATTCGTACAATCGCAAGTCTGAGCAAGCATGACAGTCAAACGAATATTACCTTAAGAAACAAGCAAAAATTATCCACCGCAGAGTCAGAACAACTCACATTAGCTGATGTTCGACGCGTTATTAGAGAAGAATTTGAACATATGTTAGAAGCATTTAAATCTAGTATTATGGCGCAGTTCGACGGTAAATTAACGATTTTATCCGACAAATTAAATGAATTTACTGACTCAGTATGTTTTATGGAAAAGCAGTTTGAAGATATAAAAAGCGAAGTTCAGCAGAAAATCGACACGATTAAAGTACTCGAATCAGAGAATGAAATATTACGAACAAATATATGTAAATGAATTAAACTCTAGAATATCTATGATTGAACAACATTCACGGGCTAATAATGTAGAAATACAGTGTCTTCCTGAACACAAAAATGAAAACTTAACCTCAGTCGTTAAACAAATTGCCAAAACTGTGAACGTCAACTTGAATGAATCTGACATCCACCTGTACACCAGAATAGCAAAAGTTCAAAAAAATAGTACCCGACCACGATCTGTTTTAGTAAAATTTAGTTGCTCAAGAGTACGAGATGAGTTCCTGGCGGCATCAATCAATTTTAATAAAAAAGCCAGTAGAAATTGCGACAAAATAAACACAAGTCACGCTGGTTTAGGTGGTGATCATAAACCAATTTTTATTTCTGAACACCTTTCACCAACACAGAAAAGTCTTCACGCTGCTGCTCGATTAAAAGCTAAGGAACTAAATTATAAATTCATATGGGTCAAGCGAGGACATGTTTACATGCGCAAAAATGAGACGTCAGAATACAAATTTATTAGAAATATGGAATCACTCAAGAGTTTGTAACGCGCTTCATTTTAAAATCTAACTGATTGTTTTCCATTAAAATGCATGTTTTTTTTATTATTAGCATTTTAAAATTCGATACTTTAAGTTGTTATTATCAAAATATTAGAGGAATGAAGTCTTTTACCAATGAGATATATCAACAGATCCTTAATGATAACTATGACTTAATTATTTTAACCGAGACGTGGTTGGACAGTAACATTTCTGATGCTGAATTGTTGGATAGTAGGTATGCAGTATACAGACGTGATCGTAGCAGTTCTAATACCTAATTTTCACAAAAAAAGTGGCGGTGGTGTCCTTATTGCGGTCTCTAAACAAATCATCTCACGAAGAGAGTTTGATTGGGAAAGTAACTGTGAGGATTTGTGGGTTACTATCGAAGTTAAAAACAAAGAGTGTGTTAGATTAATGCATATCTGTGCAATATATTTGCCACCTCCAGTAACAATTAATTCATTAAATAACTTTATTGAAAACACAAATACGTTTATAGAATCCACGAATAACTTTACATTAATTGCTGGAGATTTTAATTTAAGCAGTATAAGTTGGTCTTCTATGAATGATGGTTTGGAGATGTATCCCTCTAATTACAATGGCTGTGTTTTAAATAGCAGTTTGATTGACTTTATTTCTCTTAATAATTTTAACCAATTCAACTCTATAACCAATCATCAAAATAAAATTCTTGACTTAATATTATGCAACGAAGACATAATATCAGTAACTGAATGTACAAATCCTATAAAGAAAGTTGATAAATTTCACCCTCCTCTAGAAATCTCCATGCATGTAACGTCTTTTACCCCATTGATAAAAAACCAATCTAGTACAACGTTTAATTACTTTATGGCTGATTATGACAATATCTTGGACGAGCTCAACAGAATATCATGGATGAGTGAGCTTGCTTCTTGCCATGATGTAAGTGAAATGGTCGATAAATTCTACGTTATTGTCAAGAATATTATAAAAAAGCATGTTCCATTAAAAAAAGCAAAACCTAAATCTTATCCTGCATGGTTTTCGAGACACCTTATTCACCTTTTAAAACTTAAATATAAACTTCGGTTAAAAATTAAAAAGTATAACAATCCCTTAGACTTGTTAGAGTTTCAATATTTGAGAACAGATTGTGACAGGATGATACAAAATTGCTATAATAGGTATATAACTAAAATAGAACTGGCAATAGGTAATAATTCGAAATATTTTTGGACACACCTAAAAAACCTTCGAAAAAATATCAACCCTTATCCTTCAGAAATGATACTGAATGGGAAAAAAATGAAAACTCCGGAGTCTATTTGTGGTTCATTTGCCACTCACTTTTCATCTGTCTATGAAAAGAACAATATCAGTGTCACTAGTGATCTTCCTCCTTATAGTTTTCAAGGTGAAATGGCAAATTTCTCATTGAGTCGTAACCAAATTTATAAAAAGCTTAAAAGACTTGACGTGTCTAAAGGTGCGGGGCCAGATAATATACCTCCTTTATTTTTGGGTCGTTGTGCCTGGCCCATATCTCTTCCCTTGATGCTCATTTATAATAAATCTTTGTCGAGCGGTAAATTTCCATGTGCTTGGAAAGAAACAAGAATTGTCCCGATTTATAAGAGCGGTAAGCATAACGACATTAAGAACTATCGTCCAATCGCTATCATATCGACTATGGCGAAAGTTTTTAAGTCCTTAGTATACACCTATGTCAACAACCACGTTGGGAGATGCTTAAGTGATTGTCAGCATGGATTCATTTGTAAGCGTTCCACAACTACAAATCTATTTCTCTATATATCAGCAATTAGTAAAATTATTGATCGTGGGTATGAAGTGGACGCCATTTATACAGATTTTTCAAAGGCATTCGACAAAGTAAATCATAGTATATTAATTAGTAAACTATTAGCATATGGAATTTCCAAGCCTTTGATAGATTGGTTCAAATCATATCTAGCGAATAGATTGTCAAGAGTTGTCATAAAAGGTTATCAGTCAACAGAATTCTTTCCCGAATCAGGTGTCCCACAAGGATCTAACCTGGGTCCTTTGTTATTCAATATCTACATTAATGATATTGTACAGATATTTGCTAATTGTCAAGCATTCTTGTTTGCTGATGATTTAAAATTAATAAGAACCATTAAGGGAATCGAAGATACTAAGTTGGTTCAAGACGATCTGAACAGACTCATGATTTGGTGTAACAAGAACAAAATGTTTCTTAATACGAAAAAGTGTCATCTCGTAAAGTTTTCACGAAGAAAGAGTGTCATAGCATCTAAATATAACATTAATGGTAACGAGCTTCAAGAAATTCGTAGTGTTCGGGATCTAGGAGTTATTATCGATAGTCGATTGAGCTTTGTTCCTCACATAGATGCTTGTGTTGATATGGCATATAGATCTCTGGGTTTTATCTTAAGGTTCTCAAAGGGCTTTAAAAAAATAAATACCCTGATTGCCCTTTTTAACTACCTGGTTCGAACTAAACTGGAATACGTTTGTTTGATTTGGTCCCCTCACTTCAAAAATCACAAACATAGAATTGAACTTGTTCAGAAAAAGTTTTTGCGAGTGTTGTCGTTTCGCTATCGAGTCAAGATATCTACTTACTCTGACAGACTAACCTTCTTTAAGACTCATAGTCTTGAAGATCGAAGGAAAGTTTTAGCAATGTCCTTCCTGCATAGACTACTTAATAACGGCGTGGATTGTCCAGAGATTCTAGCCAACTTTTCCATAAGCGTACCCCGCACCACCCCCCGCTATAAATGTGACCTATTTCATACCAATTTATTCAGAACTGTGTTAGGCAGAAACTCACCTGTACCACGACTCGCAACAACGTACAACTATCTTACAAAAAAAATTGATGAGTTGGATATAAATCATAACTCTCGATATGAATTTATGAGTAAAATATATAAATTTTTAGTGATTTTTACTGCTGACATATCTCATTCGTACATAAAATTAATTGGTAATTACAATTCTATTAATCTTATTAAACAAAGATATTTATTGTGAATTAAATTATTATAATCTTCTATTTTTATTATGTTAATATTTTTTTACTTAATTGAATCTTATATAACTTTTATTATTTTCACTTAATCATGTCACAAATATTGTTTTTTTTTTTTTTTGATAATGATGTTTTGTTTATATTATTAATTGCATGATGTGGTAACCTGTAAAAAAAAGTGCATTTATCTCTAACTTTGTAAATGTAATAACAAATGAATTAATGTAACTTTTGTTGGTTATCCTAATAAAAATAAAATAAAATATAAATGAAATAGCAATTTCAGATTTTAAGAATCCCTTCGAAAAACATTCATTTACTAAAATATATAATATGTTGATGTATCTTTTCCATAATACTGATATAAAAATAAATATATATCATAATAACATAATTTATCCTTCACCTACTGAAATAAAAAAGATATTACGGGATAATCATGATATACCCATTGCAGGACATCTTGGTTCTGTCCGCATGTATAACAGAATAAAAGACATCTATTATTGGAAAGGTATGCGAAAAGATATAGAGACATATGTTAAAGCCTGTAAATCATGCCAAGAAAATAAAGCCTTAAGGAAAATAAACAGAGCACCAATGCAAATAACCAGTACTTCTACTGTTCCCTGGCAACGTGTTAGCTTAGATATAGTAGGCCCACTTCCAGAATCTGGGACAGCTAAATTAAAATACATTCTCACACTTCAAGACGATCTTACTAAATTTTCTGTGGCTTACCCAATTCGTAGTACGACTGCAGAAGAGACAAGCGAATGTCTTCTTCATTTTATTGCTATGTTCGGAATTCCTAAAATGATCCTTACCGATCAAGGAACAAATTTTACAGCAGAACTATTTAAAACAACTTGCAAATTTTTAAAAATTAAACAGTTGTGGTCATCGCCTTACCACCCACAAACGCAAGGAGCGCTGGAAAGAAGTCACTCCACCCTGAAGGAATATCTGAAATCATATATCAACGAAGGACAAACTGATTGGCCTCGTTACGTCTACACTGCAATGTTAGCTTATAATATCAGTGTGCATTGCACTACTCATTTTACACCCTATGAGGGTAACCGATAAAAGGGAGGTGAGCCCGTTCCTATCTGTCCTTGTTATGTTTTTACCGTTCTATTTATTGATGAGGTGGACAATTTTTTATTTTTTTACATGATATATTTAACTGACTATTATAAATTATGAAAAGGTAGAACGTATTCATAGGGTACAAAGTTCATTGAATGATAAAATTCTTATAATTATTATATATTTTAAATAGTAAAGTATATATATATTAGGAAACGTGTTTAGCTGCATAAATAATATTATATTAACAGTATTTTGCCGATGATTTCAGATTCTCTGGGAATATGCGTGTGAGTACCTATTGACCTTTATACCTGCCACGTTGTATCTACGTTTCTTCATTTTTAGCAGTTTGTATTAATAATACACATTCAACGATAAAAGGTAAATGTTATAATCATTGTTTGTTTCTTTTATAAATTATAAAAGTGTACGTAAATTAAATTATTGCGAGGTTATCATATTAATTACTTAGTTAATTATTATATTGTTTGCACTTATAAAATGAGTGAATTAAAGGATTTATTAAAGCAAAGGGCTTCTTTACGTTGCCGTTTAATTTTATTTGAGAAATTTTTAAAACCGTTATTAGATGTTAAAGCCACATTAGCTACTAAAATACAAATTAATGAATTATCTTTACGCATTAACAAAGCACAGGAACTTTCTTGCACTTTCGATGAAATTCAAATTAAAATTGAAAATTATGACCCAGATCCTAGTGCACAAATCGAGGAAAGAGAAATAACAGAAAATTTATTTTTTAGACTTTTAGCTCAAGCTCAGCAGCTACTCGATTTGTGGACTGGGTCTGAAAAAAGAGTGGAAAATGAATCAATATATGAAAGTTATAGCAATACTGTTTGGGCAACAAGGAAAACTTCAAATTATCTTTAATCCTTTTATTACGATTAATACACGTGCTCATGCGCCGGCTCCGATATCGTCCGTAAAGTCGTAGTGAATGTCGTTGCCGGGGGTCCACCCTGCCCCCCGCGGATCGACCTATCGCCCCACCTCTGCGTTAGACGCGTGAACATCCTCCCCCGTTGGAGATGGAGTCTTCAACCCTTCTTCATCCTCAGGAAGCCAAAGAGGACAGAGTCGAGTCAATGCACGGCGAACGACTCCATTACCAGTGGCCACGTCGGCAACCCGAGCCACACCATCAGTGCCAGGGAATAATGCGTGTACTCGTCCGATGCGCCATTTCAGTGGTGGCAGGTTTTCTTCTTTTAGAACCACCATATCGCCTATTTTCAATGCAGGATGTCGCTGGCGCCATTTCGTGCGTTGTTGTAATTCAGCAATGTATTCAATACTCCAGCGCTCCCAAAAATGTTGCTTTAATTTAGATAGTTGCTCATATCTATTCAGCCGGTTAATTTTAATATCGGTCAGCTTTTCTGACGGTATTGCAGTTAATGGCCTCCCAATCAAGAAATGCCCTGGAGTAAGTGGGCTTAAATCCGACGGATCTGAAGATAACGGGCACAGCGGGCGCGAATTAAGAATGGCCTCTATTTGTGCGAAAAGTGTCGCCAATTCTTCAAATGTAAGATGCCTTTCTCCCAATATTCTTTTCAAGTGAAATTTTGATGACTTAACGCCTGCCTCCCACAAACCCCCGAAATGTGGTGCATAGGGTGGCGAAAAATGAAATGATATACTTTCATCAGAACTGAACTGCATTAAAGAGTCTTGGTTATAAAAAAGAAACTTATCTAATTCATTCTTAGCTCCCACAAAATTACTTCCGTTATCACAGAAAATATAACGGGGTTTACCTCTGCGCGATATGAATCTTTTTAAAGTTAATATAAAAGCTGCTGTACTCAAATCACTAACTGCTTCTAAGTGAAGGGCCTTGGTTGCAAAACATACAAAAATACATAAATAACACTTACTTATTTTACAACCACGGCCTTTCCTATCTACTATATAGAAAGGGCCTGCGAAATCAACGCCTGTTGACTCAAACGGTATACCCGGAGTTAGACGTTGTTTTGGCAGATTACCCATAATTGACTCTAAAGTTTTACTACCTATACGTCTACATATAATACATCTATGTGGAATACTTCTAGCAAGTTTCCTACCATTAATAACCCAATAGTTTTCTCTAACTGAAGCTAATAAGAGTTGTGGACCCGCGTGCAAAAGACGTTTATGTTCTTCTTGAAATATAAGAGTGCACAAACGATGTTTTGAATCTAAAAGTATAGGGTGTTTTTTATCATAAGTAAATTTTGAATTTTCAATTCTACCACCAACTCTTACTACTCCATCGCCATCAATAAACGGGTTTAATGACAATATATTTGATCTTTTTGGTAAAGATTTATTATTTTTAAGTACTTGAATTTCGGAATAAAACGATTCTAATTGAGCCATTTTTACTAAAGCAATTATACTACTAGTCAGTTCTTCAACAGTTAATATTAGTGATTTTTGTCTACTATTCGACTTTTTACAATTATTTATAAATCTAAGAACATATCCAAATACACGCCTTAATTTACCTAATGTTGAATATCTAGAAAAGTCAACAATTTCATTTTTTGGCAAACAGTGCAATACATTACAATTTACATTACTACTGTCATTACAAAACATATGAGGACCATATTTTTCATTTGGCCACTCAGACTCTTGCTGAGCCAAAAAAGTAGGACCTCCCCACCAAAAGCTAGCCAGCTTATCATCAAAAGAATCTACACCTCGCGATACTAGATCCGCCGGATTATCCTTAGTTGGCACATACTTCCATTCACTATTTGGTGACAATTCTTTTATTTTATTTACCCTATTTACAATAAAAACATTTAATTTTTGAGTGGAGGCAATACGTAGCCATCCAAGGACAACCATGGAATCAGTCCAATGGATACAGCGCGACAATTGACACCGTAATGCCTTTCTTATTTTTGCACTCATCTCAGCCGCCAGTAACGCTCCACACAATTCCAACCGTGGTATTGTGAGGGTTTTTAAGGGTGAGACTCGAGATTTAGCACACAATAATTTTACATGAGTCTGTCCCTCACTATCTACTGAGCGTACATAAACACAGCCACCATAAGCTGACTGAGATGCGTCCGAAAATAAGTGTAATTCGACTGATACTACACTTCTACATAATACATGCCTGGGTACATTAACATACGATAGCGTATTAACTGTTTTTGTAAGCTGTTCCCACATTTTCTTTATTTCGCCGGTAATTATTTCATCCCAATTTAATTTACATTTCCATATAGCTTGTAATATAATTTTTGCCTTTACTATAAATATACTTAAAAGACCCAATGGATCGAATATTTTAGCTACCATAGATAAAATAAGCCGTTTAGTAACGTTTTCATTCGTTTCAAAATGTATAGGAAAGATGAAAACATCTGACGTAGGTGACCACATAAGCCCTAAAGTGCCGGTACTGTTTTTTATATCAGATAGGTTTTTATTATTTACCAAACTATTTTCACCAATTAATTTATTTGTATTTGAACGAAATTTTCTAAGCTCGAAACCGGCTTCATTTAATTTTTTAGTAACTATCTCACATATGTATTGCAATTCATGTTCACTTTCACTACCAGTTAAAATGTCATCTATATAAAAATCATGCTTCATTATCTCTGCTATACATTTATTATCACATTCTTGAGCTAATTGAAACAAACAGCGGGTGCTTAAAAAAGGTGCCGATGCGGTCCCATATGTCACTGTGTTTAATTCATAATGCATCAACGGTTCGTTTTCATTTTCCCTCCATACTATCATTTGCCACTGCCTATCATCTTCATGTACCATAATCTGCCTATACATTTTAGTTATATCCCCCGTAAAAACAAAACTATGCTGTCTAAATCTAATTAAAATACTAAATAAATCGTCTTGTATAACATTACCTATACCTTGTATATCATTTAACGAGCGCCCGGTACTAGTTTTCGCGGACGCGTCAAATACAACACGAAGCTTGGTCGTCTCGCTCCTTTCGCGTAACACCGGGTGATGCGGTAAATAATATCCAAGGTCACACTTATTCAAGAGAGATAGATGCCCTAATTCCATATATTCACGAATAAATTCTACATAAAGCTTCCTTATATGTGGTTGCCTTTTAAACCTCTTTTCTAAATTATAAAATCGTTGCTTAGCAACATGCAAAGAATCTCCTAATGTTTTAGGTGAAGTGTGAAAAGGTATTTTGACACAAAACCTACCGTTTTGCAATCTACATGTATTTTCTACAAAATGGGTTTCACAAAAATCTTCATCATAACTACTCTTTAATTTATTAGGAGAAATTTCCTCAATCATCCAAAATCTTTGTAACTGCTGACTAATATTTACATTTAATTGACAAATAAAATTACTACCTTTACAATGTTGAATACCTATTGGTCCACATACTAACCAACCCAAACTTGAATACTGCAAAGTGGGTTTACCCTTGCCTAATCTTACCTGATTACCATTCACGATGTCCCAATACAAATCAGCTCCTATCAAAATATCTATTTCGGCCGGTTCAAAAAATTGTGGATCCGCCAAATCTACCAAAATATACTTAGGAATATTTAAATTATCTATTTTTACCTTTACATTTGGTAACATTCCAGTTATGCGCGGAACTACCATACTTTTAACTTCCATCGAAAACTTACTGTTTATCGAACTCATTATGAAATTACAACTGTCCATAATACATAACTGTATGTTTCCAATACCCGATACTGTCGTAGGCCGCTCGTTCTTTACACTACATAATCCCAACTTAGCGCGTAGACTATCGGTAATCATACTAATTTGACTCCCGCTGTCTAATAATGCGCGTACTACAAATACTTCATTACTACAATTATTAATTACGCGAACGAGCGCCGTAGACAAAAGAATGTGTTGACTCGCTACTTGTACGGACGCTGATAAGGACACCGGTTTTAATGTTGATGTGTCACCGCTATCGCCGGCGCATCGCGATTCATGCGTTGATACAAATGATTGCAATCCGTTTACTTGATTATGCACCTTTGTCCTATGCAATAAGGTGTTATGTTTAAATTTACATATCTTACATAGCTTATACTTACAATTATTAGCAAAATGTCCACTACTTAGACAGTTAATACATAATTTATGTTTCGATACTAACTTATGACGATCGTCTAAATTCATAGAAATAAAACTAGGACATTCATATAGGCGATGAGATTGTTGACATAATATACAATTTTTATTACTATTAATTAGCGGTGTATTACTAGATGTTACAATATTAGAAAATTTTTCATTTTTTGAGGTCCTTGTGATTTTTACAGTTTCTAGAAAGTCTGCTCGGTTTCGCAAATATGTCATAAATTCCTTTAATGTAGGTATTTCGTTCAATGTACATTTATGTTCCTCCCAAAGTCTACTAGTTAAATAATCAAGTTTCATAGTAATCAAATGTATAATTAATGTATCCCAATAGTCAACTGGTTGATCTAAATTTCTTAATGCTTGTAAATTTTTTGAAACCTGGTCTATAATAAAACGTAACGAAATATCTGACTCCTTATTAATAACTTCAATACTAAACAAAGCCCTAACGTGATTAGTGATTAGCAGCCTTTTATTATTATATCTTTCACATAATAGGTTCCACGCTGCATTATAGTTATCTGCACAAAATTCTATTGATTTAATAACTGAAGCAGCGCCGCCTTCCAACGAGGACCTTAAATAATGAAACTTATTTATAGCACTTAAACCTTCATTGTTGTGAATCAATGAAGTAAATGTATCCCTATACTCCAACCATTTATTGTAACATCCGTCAAAAGTCGGTAACTTTTTTTTTTTTTTTTTTTTTTTTTTTTAGCCTTTATTGCTGATGAACTAAACAAAGATACTTATAATCTGATAATATAAATATAAAAACTAACTTAAATCTAACACATTTGGTTTTCCGGTTTAGTGATCAGCGTGTCCTGTGACACATAGGCCTCTTCCAGCTGCTTCCACTCATTTCTGTCTCTTGCTTTTCTAGGCCAGGTTTCGCCTCCAATTTTTCTTATGTCGTCTGTCCATCTCCTTGTCTGTCTTCCTCTTTTCCTTTTGCCGTCCCGTGGTTGCCACTCTGTTATAATTTTTGTCCATTTTAACTTACTATCTCTCATCATGTGCCCTGTCCATCTCCATTTCAACTGTCTTACTTTCTTTATTATGTCTTCCACTTTGGTTCTGGATCGTATTTCGTCTGCTCTTAACCGATCATTTTTAGTGACCCCTATCATGCTTCTTTCCATTCCCCGTTGACATGATCTCAGTTTTAAAAGATGTTTTTGATTCAGTGCCCACGTTTGGCTTCCGTACGTCAGGCAAGGTAAGACACAAGAGTCGAGCACTTTTCTCTTAGCTGCCATGGAAAAGTATTTGCTTTTAAATATCTCCTTGAGTGACCAATATCTTCTCCATGCACAAGCAACTCTTCTTTCAATTTCCAATTCCGTTTGGTCTCTGAATGATATTAACTGTCCCAGGTATGTGTAGCTTTTTACGTATTTAATACTTTCATCATCTACTATTATGGCTATTTCTTCCCTGTTTGTCATTACGTTTGTTTTAGATTTATTCATGGTAAGCCCTACTATTCTACTTGCTTCTGCTAACTGTTGCAGCATTTGTCGCAATGTACTAGCGCTGTCAGTGATTAAGACTAAATCATCTGCGAACCTTAAATGGTTGAGATGTACCCCGTTAATATTTATACCAGCTTTTTCCCACTCTATGTTCCTAAATATACTTTCTAGAATTGCAGAGAAAAGTTTTGGGGACAACGGGTCTCCTTGTCTTACACCTCTCGCTATAAGGAACTCTTCGCCTGTTGTTTCTAGTTTTATTTGTGCCGTGCTGTTCATGTAAATGTTTTTAATTATACGTATGTATTTCTTGGGAATTCCTTGTTGAATTAAAGCCATCCAGAGCGACTCGTGCTTAATGGAATCGAACGCCTTACTATAATCCACAAATGCAATATACAGTGATTTATTATATTCTTGAGATTTTTCTATTAACTGTTTTAATACATGTATATGATCGATGGTTGAGAATCCCGCTCTGAAGCCAGCTTGTTCGATTGGCTGTTGTTCATCCATTATCCCTGTTAGTCTACTTAAAATCAATTTAGCAAATACTTTGTATATATTTGATAACAAACTAATTGGTCTATAATTTTCAACGTTATCCCGATCCCCTTTCTTATGTAAAAGTATAATTGTACTCTTCTTCCACTGTGATGGTATAGATTCAGTTCTTAGAATAGCATTATATATTTCTGTGAGTTTTCTTAGGTTTTCAGGTGATTTGATTGAAGTTTTTATCATCTCGTTTGTTATTTGGTCTTGCCCAGGTGACTTATCGCTCTTTAGACTGTGTACAGCTTTTTTTATTTCTGATTGTAAAAAGACTGGAATATCCTCAATTTCGTCGTCTTCTAGGATTGTGGTTGGAATTTGAGCATTGGGCTCTGCAGCGTAAAGTGTCCTGTAAAAGTCGGTTGCAACCTGGATTATATTTCTTCTTATAGTCTCCTGCTTTCCTGCTTTATTCTTAATGTTTGTTATCCCTTGTTTTGACTCAACCAGTTCTTTTAAAGCTTTTTTAACTCCTCCTGTCTTTTTTATGTGATTGTTGAGTGTGTCTAATCTTCTTTTAGCTCTGTCCTTATTAATACTTTTGCTTATTTTTTTACTTACTTCTGAAATAGCACTTAAATTACGTTTATCTTTTTTATTATTTAAAAGCTGTCTTCTTTCTTCTATTAGGGTTTTGGTTTCATTTTCCGTATAACTTGTTTTAGGTTTCGTCAATTGAGTGTATAATGGTCCATATATTTCGTTTATTCCTTTTTCGTATTTTTCGTCTGTTTCATTTTTTGCTTCATTCGGGTGTCTACTAATATTCTTTATTACATTAAATTTATTTCGGGCTTTTTTCGGCTCTGTACCAATTATTATTGCTCTGACCATTCTATGGTTAGTGTTAAAATTCAATTGTTTAAGAACACTTACATCATAGAAAGCTTTTCTATTATTCGTTGCTATATAATCTATTTCATTTCTATATGACCCGTCTGGTGATATCCATGTCCATTTTTTCTTTATATTTTTATTGAAAAAGCTATTCATAAATGCAATATTATTTTCTAAGGCCATATTGATCATCCTTTTGCCATTGTTGCTTCTTCTACCAAAACCAAATTTTCCAATTGCATTTTCTTCTCCAGCTTGTTGAGAACCAATTCTGCCATTAAAATCTCCCATCAACATAACATTCTTGTGCGATTGCTGTAACACTGATGTTAGCTGTTCATAGAAGAGGTCTTTGGCATATTCCTCGTACTGTTCTGTGGGGGCATAAATTTGGATAATCGACCATTTGTTTTTGTACGACGGCAGATTCAGATTAAGTACAGCTATTCTCTCTGATATTCCCTTGAATTCTTCTATGTTTCCTTCTAAATGTTTTTTAATCATAAAGCCCACTCCGTAGTTTCCTTTTGTTTCGCCATTATAATATAAAATATACTCCTTGCGGTCCTCGATACTTTCTCCTAATCTTCTAACTTCGCTTAATCCTAAAACATCCCACTTTATATTTGAGAGTGCTAGTTCTAATTCAGTTAGTCTCTCTTCTGTGCGCAAGGTTAGGCAGTTTAAAGTGGCAATATAAAGTTTATTTTTTTCTTTTGTTTTGATACTACTGTTATTTTTTCTTGTCAATTGTGCTGGAAGGGGTTGGTCATAATCCCCCACGGGGACCAGCCGGCTTGGGGGAGGTGTAATGGTTTTAGTTGTTTCGTTAGATATTAATTGTTTATTTGTTCTGAACTTCCGGTTACCAACGTGTCTTAGTGGCTATTCTTTATTCAAATCTGATGTTGAGTGAGACCTGTTTCTGTACATTCGTTCGAATGCATTTACTTTATTAATTTTCGGGCGGACGCTTTCCTTGGTTATTTTTGGTGATGCAGATTGATCTCTCTTCCTTTTATCTCGTGATGCTACTTCTCCTTTGACGACTAGTTTGTCGTACTTTAAGAATGCTATATGACCCTTTCGTCTTTCTTCTTTTAGCTGGGGCATAAGTTCCCTCCGCTTTTCCAAAACTTCTTTGCTGAAGTCATCATTCACAAAAATATTTTTAGGTAATCTTTTCTTGTTTTTCATAATTTCGATTTTCTTCCATGCATTTAACATGTTAACTAGAACCGGGCGTGCTTTTCCTTTCTCTTTACCGATTCTAAAAGCTTTGTTGATATCCCGATTATTAACCTCGATACCAGAATCATTTAGAGTTTTTACTACCATTTCGATTACGTCAGTATTTTCTTTTGTGGGTTCCTCGAAGCCATAGAATATTAAATTGTTTTCCTTTTTAGCAGATTCTAGGCGTTTTACCTTCTCATTTAGTTCTTCAATCTTATTTTTTAAATATAGGTTTTCTTCCACCAATGGCTTCAATTTCTCATCTATCTCTTCTCTAATAGAATTTTTTAATGTAGTTGTTTGCTTGTCCATTTCTACTTTTAAATTTGTAAATAATAGTTGCATTTGATCGTCCATTTTAGTGATATTTCGAATTTCGGTGTTGTTAACTCAGATGTAATTTAGTATAAGATTTATTTTATAGTAGTGGCAACACTTACTCAGTAGATTGCGTGGAACGAAACGTAGTGTTCCGTTTTCTGTAGTTGGCAGCTCTTGTATGCGTCAATGTCAATTGTTAGTTATAGGTTTTCACATTAATACTTGCGTTGATTTGATCAGCATTTACACATGCATACCATTTTTGGTGTTTTGGTTGCACTTTCAATCTTTAATTTTCGATTCACTTGCACGATGTAAAATATAAGTGAGGTTTTCAGTGTTTTTTATGTTTAGTTTTTGCGGAGCACACTTCATAACGTTTGCACAGTTAGGTGATCACCGGAAGTCAGAACAAAAAGTCGGTAACTTAATTGTAGGTAAAGCAATACTATTACTAGATGTACAGTTTTCAAAACTCGACAAATTACCTACAATTGTGTTAGAAAAACTTTGTCTCTTACCGCTTAAATTATTTGCTGCATCTATAATCGATTGTATCTTAGACATTAATGAATAAAAATTATTTTCTATAACTTCTCTTTCTGCAAACTGTTCACTACAATCGTCGAAGGACATTTCAATGTCGGTCTGCAAACTATCAAACAAAGCAAGATTTTTATCTAATTTACTTAATCTTATTTTTAACTCTGAAATCTGTTGATTCGTTAATTTTGACACACTTATCTGCCCTATAGTATCTAAATAATTTTTACACACTGTTAATTGACCTTTCATACTACTACGTTTTTTAATTAATTTTTCTAAGTTGTCGTTAGTCTCGGTCATTTTGTGGGAATTACGAATTATCTACTAAATAAAAAATATACCTACCTAATTAAAGACTCTTTATACTATAAATACCTCAAATAATGCAGTTCAAATATCCCCAGAGCTACTTCTGGAATTACAATTGAATGTCCACGCAATACACACCACAAGTCGGTAGCAGTAGAAAGGCCTTAGCGTTTTATTCGTATTTCGATTATCCTGGTCACGGCACCAATTTCCTTGTTTGGGCAACAAGGAAAACTTCAAATTATCTTTAATTCTTTTATTACGATTAATACACGTGCTCATGCGCCGGCTCCGATATCGTCCGTAAAGTCGTAGTGAATGTCGTTGCCGGGGGTCCACCCTGCCCCCCGCGGATCGACCTATCGCCCCACCTCTGCGTTAGACGCGTGAACAAATACTAATAATTTAAAATTACCTCCACTGAAAATACCTCTTTTTGATGGTACATCTAATAAATGGCTGGAGTTTAGAGATATGTTTTTATCCTTAATACACAATAATGATAGAATTGATGCAATTAGTAAATTTCACTATTCGAAATCGTATCTAGAAGGTTCTGCAAGCATGGTCATTAATTCTGTTACAGTTTGTGCAAACAATTACAGTATTGCTTGGTCTTTGCTCTGTGATCGATATGATAATAAACGCCTTCTTATTAATGAACATTTAAAATGTTTATTTGCAATAGAACCGCTACTTAAGGAATCCGATAAAGGTATTCGTAACTTAATTGATATTTTATCAAAAAAATTATGTGCTTTAAATTCACTAGGCGAACCCACAGAAAAATGGGATACTATTATAATTTATATGGCTTCTTTAAAATTAGATACAGTTACATCAAGAAATTGGGAAGAATATCGAAGTAGGTTACCTATACCCACTATTCATGACTTTTATACATTTCTTCGAGAACGAGCTAATATTTTAGAAACAGTCAATACAGGTAAATCTTCTATTGTAAATGTGAAAAATGAAAGACGATATAGCTTAAATAAAACACGATCATTTATTTCTTATTCTGATCCAACTTTAAAACATAATCAGTGTATATTATGCAATCAAATTCATAAGTTACATGAATGCTTAAAATTTAAAACGTTACCTGTAGTTGAACGCAATTCAAAGGTTTTTCAATTAAATTTATGTGCTAATTGTTTACGTGCAGGCCATCAAGCTTTTCAGTGTAAATTGGGTGGCTGTAAAATCTGTAAAAGAAAACATAACACGTTACTGCATAAACAACAATCAAATATTCAACAAAGTCAACAACAAATACAACAATCAGAACTACACATGCAACATTTATTACAACAACCTAAACAACAATTACAACAACAACAGCAACAACAACAATTACATCAGCAACAACAATTACAACAACAACACAAACTACAAACTAATTCTCTACTAACAATAAATTCAAACGATAAACAAAATTCTAATCATAACACCATAGCATTGGAAACTCCTACGCCGTCTGTAACTTTGTCTGCTGTTTCTTTTCATCAAGCTTTGCTGTCTACGGCCTTGGTGAAAGTTACAAACAATGGCAAATTAATTATGTTACGAGCGTTACTGGATAGCGGAAGCCAGTCGTCGTTTATAAGTGCAACGGCTCAAGGGAGAATTGGTTGTTACAAACATAAAAGTCATTACCACTGTGTATCTGGTTTGAACAATAGCATAACAAATGTTACTGAGCATTTTTTTTTTTATACCACGACGGTGGCAATCAAGCATACGGCCCGCCTGATGGTAAGCGGTTACCGTAGCCTATGGACGCCTGTAACACCAAGGGCATCACATGCGCGTTGCCGACCCTGTAAAATCCTATTTACTCCCCTTTTGAAGGACCCCATACTGTAGCCCTCTGGGAAAACCTCGGCAGGGAGTTCATTCCACAGCGGGATGGTCCGTGGGAGGAAGAGGAGTGGGAGCATTGTAATTTAAAATTAGAATCCTTGCACAACTCATTCAACATTTCTATTAAATGCTATATTGTTCCTCGTATTACTGATAGGCTTCCTCATACGAAATTATCATACTACGATTTGAGGATTCCAGACAACATACAATTAGCTGATCCTAACTTCTATCAACCATCTGAAATCGATATTCTCCTGGGAGCTGACGTATTCTGGGACTTAATAGGCCTGAAGCGATTGAAATTAGGACCTAACAAACCAATTCTCCAAGAGACCGAGCTAGGTTGGATAATCGCTGGTCCCATGGGAGGGAGCTTACAACATGATTCAAATAAATCTAATTGTCATTTTAGCGTTGATATTAAGCATCAATTAGCTAAATTTTGGGAACTTGAGGAGACAACAGTTAATCAAAAGGAAGAATTCATTGTAAACAACGACAATAATTATTGTGAAAAATTATTTATTGAAACGACTACTCGTGACGAGAATGGTAGATTTTGCGTTCAAATTCCATTTCGAGAGTCACCAGATACACTGGGTGATTCTTACAACATAGCTGAGAAAAGGTTGCTACAGATTGAACGAAAATTTAGAAATAAACCAAAATTAAGCGAGGACTATGGTAATTTTATACGGGAATATGAGCAGCTGCAACATTTAACTGAAACCACTCAACCAGTTAATGCATATTATCTTTCTCATCATGCTGTCATCAAGGAACAAAGTGAAACAACTAAGATAAGGGTGGTATTTGATGCGTCAGCAAAGACCACCTCGGGTAAATCCCTAAATGACATACAATACGTTGGTCCCGTTGTAGAAGATGATCTTTTTTCGATTCTTTTGCGATATAGACAACATAAGTTCGTTGTTTCAGGAGATATTGAGAAAATGTATCGTCAAATATTGGTAGATCCTAAGCAACGTAATTTACAAATGACACTATGTCGAAACGACGATTCGTCACCGATTAAAACATATCAGTTGAATACGGTCACATATGGCACCGCATCAGCACAATTTCTAAGTACTCGTTGTCTTCTGCAATTGTCAAAAGAGTCATCAGATCCAAAAGTGGCACAACTAATTAAAGAAGATTTTTACGTGGATGATTTTTTATCTGGAGCACAAACCGAGGAAGAACTATGATATATAATAAATTCAGTGACTAACATTTTGAGTACTGCTTGCTTTCCCCTTCGTAAATTTCGAAGTAATGCACCAACAATTTTCGAAAATAACGTTTATATCTCCACACCTAAAGATTTTGATGTATCTTCAGAATCAAAAATCTTAAGATTGATATGGAATCCTACTAAAGATGTTTTCGAATTTCCAGTGGACATTCAAAATCCGCCACAGTTAACAAAAAGGTCGATTTTATCCAGCTCAGCAAAGCTCTTTGATCCCTTAGGACTACTTGGCTTATGCACAATTACTACCAAAATAATATTACAAAAGTTATGGTTAACAAATTTAGATTGGGACGATCCAATTCAACCTTATTTAGAGGAGAAATGGAATGATTTCATTGCCAGCTTGAAACAATTATCTAAGATCCAAGTTCCAAGGTGCGTCATAATTGATGATCCAATAATTATCGAATTACACTCATTTTCAGACGCATCACAGGATGCATATGCATTATGTATTTACTTACGATCTATCAATTCATCGAATGAAGTTAAAGTAAAATTACTATGTGCAAAAACTAAAGTTTGGATAGATTCATCAGTGGCTTTAAGTTGGATATCAACTGAACCTTGTGAGCTGCAAACCTTTGTTGCAAACAGAGTTAGTGAAATACAATAACTAACATCATCTCATTCATGGAGACATGTTCCCTCTCAACAAAATCCGGCTGATTTAGCATCAAGAGGCTTGGATCCTAAACACATAGATAAAGCTACTTTATGGTGGGATGGACCGCACTTTTTAAAATTGACATCTGAAAATTGGCCACAAAATATTCAAGTTATAGCTGACGTACCTGAAAAAAAAGCTTATACTAAAAGAAAACACACTAATCTTAAATCTAACACTAAAATTACTAAACTACCTACTAAAAATACTAGTACTACTATTACTACTCTTACTACAACTACTAATAATACTAACGATATTACTACTTTAACTAATAAATATATTATAACATTTAATCGATTTTCAAAGTTCACTACACTACAATACACAATGGCTTATGTCCTACGTTTCATATACAATCTACGTAACCCTAAATCTAGAATAGTCGGATACATCACAGTAAGTGAACTAAACTCTTCTTTAAATACTTTAATTAAATTACACCAAAGGAAATGCTTTTCAATAGAAATATCAAAATTAATTAAAGAAAGGGCATTACCTAGCAAGTCACATATTTTGTCGTTAAATCCTTTCATAGATGAAACGGGCATTCTTCGTGTTGGTGGTCGTATCGGGAATTCATCTGAAACATATACAAAAAAACACCCAGCATTGCTAGAATCTAATCACCATTTTACAAAATTACTTTTCATACATGAACACAAAATTCTTTTACATTGTGGGCCTCAATTGTTATTAAACAATATAAGACAACAGTATTGGCCATTAAGAGGTAGAAATCTAGCTAAAAGCACTGTTCATAATTGTATTCTATGTAAAACATTAAGAGCCCAAAGCTTAAATCCTATAATGGGTGACTTACCTCCTGCCAGAGTGACTCCTAATCTTCCATTTTATGTTAGCGGTGTAGATTTTGCTGGACCATTTTATATTACGGACCGAAAGGGCCGCGGATGTCGAATAAGTAAATGTTACTTATGTCTATTTGTTTGTTTTGCTTCAAAGGCTTTGCACCTTGAAGTAGCAAGTGATCTTACAACCGATATTTTTATACTTTGTTTGCGGCGCTTCATATCTCGTAGAGGGAAACCAAGTGATTTGTATTGTGATAATGGGACAAACTTTGTAGGTGCAAACAATGAAATAAATAGTTTTTTAAAAACAAGCAATGAAAAAATATCTGCCTTTGCTGCTCGTGAAGGTATAAAATTTAGGTTCTCACCCGCTTACTCTCCCCACTTCGGTGGGCTTTGGGAGGCAGGAGTCAAATCTGCAAAGTATCATATGACACAAATTCTAGGCAATCAACATTTAACTTTTGAGGAATTGTCCACTTTGTTCACACAAATAGAAGCGATCCTAAATTCCAGACCATTAACTCCTCTCTCTTCAGATCCGAATGACCTCTCTCCTTTAACCCCGGGCCACTTTCTAATTGGCAGAGCACTAACATCTTTACCTTCACCAGAACTTGTAGATATCAAGGCCAGCAAGCTCGACAGATACAGACTCCTTGAACAAATGAGGCAACACTTTTGGGAGCGATGGCGTCTCGAATATCTAAACGAACTACAGCAAAGAAGCAAATGGAAGGTCAATCAACAAACCTTAAGGGAAGGCGATATGGTACTTCTGAAGGAGCCTAACCTTCCTCCACTCAAGTGGCGCATGGGACGGATTTCTACACTTTATCCTGGTACTGATGGTGTCTCAAAAGTGGTTGACGTCAAGACTTCAAAGGGCATAGTACGTCGAGCTATCAACAAAGTCTGCCCGCTGACGCCATCAATCAATTTATTCGCTTTTTCTTCTCGAATATCAGACATATTCAAGGGGAGGGAGAATGTCTACGACGCACCTGAGCGGGGAGCGGGGGCAGAGAGGGGCAACGTTATATAATGCGTCGACCGGCCGGCGCACGCACTGATTTACATCTTAACTAATATTTAAGCAGCCAAGCGATACATACATATGTAAATTATAAGAAATATAGTTTGTGTTTAAATTGAAATAAATAATTCATTTGTTGTCCGCCCCAATACTTAGTTAAAATCCACTTTAACATACCCATTTGTAAATGCGGCGTAAAAACTGCGGTGCGGTAAACTGTGGGGAAGGGCTGGTTCTAAAAGTAAAATTAAGTGGACTGTATATATGAAAGAAAAGGGGTGCGGACTGCGGACAGCGGGAATAAAAAGCACGCCTACCTTGCTGGAGCTCTGCGTCAGGTCTCGGCTGCAGCGCCAAGGATGATAACGGCAGCGGTTAGATGGCGATGGCGGTGACGATACTCATGACACACATCACAAGCACTCGAATTTTCCATGCAATTATAGCAGGCGCGCGCGGGTTTGCTTCTTGCGGCTCAAACGGTGAATGCTAATCGACTGCGTATAATGACCCTTTAAATTGTAGGCGTGCATATAAAAAAGGAAGCGGGTAGGAATAAATATTATGTGATTTTACTATTGGCGGAAACAGTAAACATGGTTTCTTGTGACTCATGTTAGATGAATTCGGCCTAATAAATAATATAACTTAATTATAAAAACATATATAGCGGCTTATCGTCGCCCGTATCAAATCACGGGGACAGATACAGCAGTAAGATTGTGGACGATAAACAAAAACCTTTTTTTTTTTTTTTTTCGTCAGGAAACCCTGTTTCCGGGTACCCGCCGCCTGGGGAAGAACGACGGGTTATGTGGGGCTCCTGCCGTGCAAAGAATGGTAAACGCACGGCAGCCTACCCACTAAAACCTGACGGTGTCCACCTCGGTCGCTTTGATATCGGGGCCACGGGAACCAAAAGAATCATCCGCGAACCCCGACGGCGATTGCCCTTCGGCACGTCTCGGTGTCGGAGGGTGGGAGTCACACCCTCGACGTCCACCATCTGGAGTGGCGCGCGGCGGACACCGCGCGCGCCTACTCGGGCCAAGTGATTAGGCGGCAGACTTCCCCAAGTCTACTGCCCTTTGGCCGGTGTTAGGGGGGGAGGCGGCGATCGTGCGCCGCTCTCCGGCGCCCGGTCCTTCTGCGGCGGATGGCGAGCTCGGCGTTGGCCTCCCTTGCCCTCTCCGCCGCCTCCTTCTGCGACATCACGTCCTCGCAGAAGGACAGGATGGCATCCCAGGACCTTTTGCTACCGACCATGGTGGAAATCACGGCCGGCAGCATCAGATCCGCCCCCACAACACTGCGGAGCACCTCGCGCTCCGTCGCCCAAGCTGGGCACACCTCCAGCGTATGCTGGGCCGACTCGTCCGGGCAGTCGTCGCAGTGGTGGCAGCAAGGAGAGGGCTCCCTCCCGGCGACCCGACACAGATACCCCCCGAAGCAACCGTGCCCCGAGAGGATCTGCGTGGTGCGGAAGGTTTAGACGCCGTGACGCCTGCCCAACCACTGCGCGAGAACGGGGCGAACTGCCTCGACGGTACGTCGGCCAGCGCAAGGGTGCTCCAACCTGGACCTCCACTCTTCTATCGCGGCCTCCCGCTCATCTCTCCCGCGTGGTGGTCTAAACAATCACATATATAGCCTTAATATGGCTATTTATAATACAACTCACCGTCATAGTGACGCATTCTTTTATTTTGACATTAATAAATTTATTAACTCTAGTCTTAAGGTGACAAAAGGTACTTTGTATCTGCCTTCATACTATAAGAAAAAACTTGCTACTTTAGTAGCATATAATATACAAAACCCAGTTGTACATAGTAAAACTATGAATATTAACATTAATAATAATATATCGGGAAAAAATATAAATAGTTTAAACTAAATTATAAGACAATGCCTAAGCATAATAGATTAAATATTTTCCATCAAAAATATTCAAGGCTTAGGTGGCAAAGAACTAGAAATAGAACTTTACCTGGCGAAATATGATATTCATATGATATGCTTAACTGAGCCATGGCTTAAAAAACATGATAATATTTTAAATATTGAAAATTATAAAATGTCAAGTTCGTTCGTTAGAGTGAACGCTACTCGCGGTGGCTCTCTTATATTAGTTAGAAGTGATGTAGTCTGCAAGGGTCGACAGGACATAGTGGCACTCTCTGTCGAACGTTCTATAGAACTATCCTGTGTTGAGATTCAACAGTGTATTATATTATGCGTGTACCGGCCCCCCTCGGGTGATTTTGATGTCTTTGAAAATAGGATGGATGATGTCCTTAAAAATCTATGTACCAGTAGTAAAACTGTAATCATTTGTGGAGATTTTAATGTAGATATACTGCAAGTAACACTTCTCAGTAATCGCATTCTAAATTTATTTAAATCATATAACTTAACTAATCTTTTTTGCGAACCAACTCGTGTTACTAATATATCCTCCACATGTATAGATAATGTGTTTTGTAATTGTGAATTACTCGATGTATCGATTATAAAAAATTTAAGTTCAGACCACTTTGGTCAAAAATTTTCGTTAACTAATAATATTATCAATAAAATACAAAAAATTAAATGTAGACCAGTCACAATAAGTAAAATTAATTCTTTCAAAGAGAAAGTGACACGGCACTTGCATAAAATGGAAATGGTTTTAGATCACCCAAATAACTACTATGACATTTTTTTCAATTCACCTTTAAAGTCATTTAATAACACTTTTAAAGAAAAAACTTTTTATAAAAATCCCAAACTGAAATTTAGCGACTGGGCAACTGTCGGCATATACCGAAGTAGAGATAAATTATATGAATTGTATAGTGTGAGGCAGTGGAATCATGACCCAATGTTCCATAGTCGAGTAAGAGCGTACTCAAAGATTTTTAAAAATGTTTGCATTCAAGCTAAATCTATATTTATTAGAAACAAAATTATAAATTCAGAAAATAAAATTAAAACAACTTGGGATATAATTACTCGTACGGCTGGAAGATCTAAGACCGATAGTCAACCTGTAAAGTTAACAATAGACAACGTAGTACTGAACTCAGACGAAGATGTTGCAAATACTTTTGAGAATTATTTTTCTGAAATCCCAATAAAGGTCACATCTTCTTTAAAATCATCTTCCCTAGACTCTATTAACATTTTACATAAACATACTCATCACTGTGACCACCAGTTTAAATTTTCGTATGTAGATGCACAAGATATTATTAAAGTATTCAAAACCATTAACCTTAAGAAAACTGGTGATTTGTGGGGCATGTCTGTTAAATTACTCAACTCAATAATAACTGACATTGCACCACATTTGTCCCTTATTTTCAATGAATGTGTAGATCATGGAACTTTCCCTGACCTTATGAAATTCAGTAAGATTATACCTCTTTTTAAAAGCGGAGATAAAAATGATCCTGGCAATTATAGACCGATTTCTATATTGCCATCTATGAGTAAAATTTTTGAAAAACTTATCCTAAACCAATTGTTAATTCATTTTAATATTAATAGTATCTTCCATAGTGAACAG
Source organism: Fabriciana adippe (assembly GCA_905404265.1). NCBI lineage: Eukaryota > Metazoa > Arthropoda > Insecta > Lepidoptera > Nymphalidae > Fabriciana > Fabriciana adippe. The sequence continues at coordinate 10,219,653 of FR990003.1, forward strand.
TATGGTTTTACCAAAGGTAGGTCTACAGCCCATGCGGGAGTTGCTCTTCTTAAACACATTTATAACGCTTGGGAAAAATCACAGAATGCAATTGGTGTTTTTTGTGATTTATCTAAAGCCTTTGATTGCGTAGAACATGAAACCCTACTGCTTAAACTAAGTCATTACGGTATTCGTGGCATTGCTCTTGATCTCATTGCTTCATATCTTAGTGATAGGGTTCAGAAAGTCTCTGTGAATAACGTTAATTCTTCCGGATCCCCTCTGAGAATGGGTGTTCCGCAGGGATCTATTTTGGGTCCATTTTTGTTTCTAGTTTATATAAATGATCTTCCTTTCTATGCTACCGAATTGTGTGATATTGTACTGTTTGCGGATGATACCTCTTTAATTTTTAAAGTGGATAGAAATATAGCTGATTATGACAAAGTAAACAGTGCATTATCTCACATACTTAAGTGGTTTAATATTAACAACTTAGCATTAAATACCAAGAAAACTAAATGTATTCAATTTACCCTACCTAATGTAAGGAGACAAAATTTTAGTTTGTTTTTAAATAATGACATTCTTAATACTGTAGATTCCACAGTATTCTTGGGCATAACGTTGGACTCGGGTCTTCAGTGGAGCCCCCATCTGTCATCTCTCGCGAGTAGACTGAGCTCTGCTGTGTTCGCGGTTAGGAAAGTCAGGCAGCTAACAGATGTTGATACCGCTAGACTTGTTTATTTCAGCTACTTTCACAACATCTTGACTTACGGAATTTTGTTGTGGGGTAATGCAGCCGATATAAAATCTATATTTATTCTCCAAAAAAGGGCCATTCGGGCAATTTATAACATCGGAGCTCGGGATACCCTACGAGATTTGTTTAAGGAAATTGGTATACTTACGGTAGCGTCGCAATATATATATTGTAATATTATGTTTGTCCGACAAAACATTCATTGTTATTTAAAACACAGTGATAGACACGAAATAAACACTAGAAATAAGGAAAAACTGGTATCGCCTAGCTTTCGCCTTCAAAAAGTGAATAGATCGTTTATGGAGCAAGGTATACGCATGTATAATAGAGTTCCACAATCGATTTTGAGCTTGCCACTTAAACAATTTAAGACTAAAATTAAAAATGTATTAGTGAATAAGGCTTTTTATACAGTCACAGAATACTTCGGAGATATCAATGTGTGGAACTAATCTGGTTGGGTCTCACGTAGGATAAATATATAATAATTATTGTGCTACAACATTGTACACAATTATTATTTTAAAAGAGCAACTGTTGAGTTTCTTGCCGGCTCTTCTCAGCAGAACTGCCTTCCGAGCCGGTGGTAGATTCCTCACGGACTGACTACACTGACATTTAATTTAAATTTAATTTCAATGTAAAATTGACGATTCAAAAGTGCTTGTAAAAATCTATTTGAATAAAGTATATTTTGATTTGATTTGATTTGATTTGGTGCTGGGCTAAGGTCCCTGGACGCAGGGCCTCGACGCCGACAATAGATTGACGCCAAGGAAAGAGCATCCAGGTCCCAGGGTAAGACTCCAGCCAGCACACACGCCGCCTCGCCGGAAATGGTACGGTACCCCCTGATCGCGACTGAACTACCCATCAGCCATGCATCCCCTCGCGCTGCTACGCCGCTTGGGATTCGGGGTGATTTTTTATAGAGGTTTTCTTCCTCGCAACCCGGGCGGTTAAGCCAAGGCTCTCGGTTCCAGTTCCCGGCCGCTAGACGTGATCAACGACACCGGGAACCGAGATTACGAGATTCGAAGAGAAGCAGTGCACATAAGTGCTAGCCCGGCTGCGCAGTTAAGCACCCGCCGGACTCGCTCCACCTCCTCGCTTTTCTGTCGGGGTGTGCTCCCCTAGGCCGTGGGGTTAACGAACCCCTAAAGGCACGCCCATGCCTACTGGTTTTGGTCCGCGCCGGATTGCTCCGGTACCACCCACTCAGTGCGGGTGGCGTTCCCCTATCCACCACCTGGGGACGCGCCTGGTAGGAGTCCAGCAACTCCCCCGGGGGGTCAGTGGCCACCTAACCTAACCTAAATTTTTAGTGTAAGATTTTGAGCAATAAATGAGGTATAATAAAGTCTTTTATATATAACGTAACTTTATCTATTCATCTTTCAAAATATGAACCAAAACAATATCTTTTCGAAACAAGTCGAATTTAAAAATTCTTAAGATATGTCCCATTCATGACGGTGCGGTCTCGAATGGAACATTGATAGTCATGAAAGGGACATATTACAAATAAGTTCTTAGCAATTATTATAGAAGCTCTTGTTTATTAATCGTTTATTAACATATACATATTTATTATGCATAAGCATCGTGGTCAAACAGCCAAGGCTCAGGATTGACAATTACAAGTGTATGGGTTCGAATTCCAGTCGGATACAAAGATTTTACTTTTATTTATTTTTTTGTATTTATTCAAGTTTTCAAGTTTTAATTTTTTTTTCTGTTTTTTGGCCTTTAATTGTACTTTCGACCAAAAACTTCGAGCGAAGCTCGGTCGCCCAGGTGCTACAATTAAAAGTAATGTTTAAAATTATACATAAGTGAAAAAAAGAATCTTTGAATTTATTTATCGTGTGAAGGTATTTAAATCTGGGGGCACGGCAGTGCTCCCACCAAGTCGAGAAAAAAAGGGCACGGCAGTACCAACCTTTTCTCGAAGCGATTCAGGACATTTCCTACTCCCCGTACCTTCGTTATGGATAAAGCTAGAAGACTAAATTTTCAGTCAATAAGAGTACATAATATAACTAGGTACTATATTTCTAAATTACATTCAATTTGAACCTGTAGTTTAAGAACTATAACAGGTCAAAATTCTTTAATATCGTGATTCGTCGTTTCCGACATTTCGTTTAGTCTTTTGCAGTAGCATTTGAAACGTCGGGAACCAAAAATCTAAATAAATCCGCGAAAAAATTCGAAAAGATAGGTAGTTTTATTTAAAATTATTTAAATAGTGTTTGGAATTTGATATATTTCGAAGAGTAAAATATATTTTTCTGTTTGAAAATATTTCAATTTATTTTATTAAACTATAAAAAATCTTTAAAAATGTAGAGCTACAAATATCTTTTTGTTAACGTGGCGCCTTAACCAGTTTTGTAGTTTTAATAAGTTCTTATTAAAATATCTCCAGCGTGCTGAAAATTATTACATACTAAGTTAGATCTTTTGCTACTTAACAGCTTAAAAGCACGCTCACAAGATGACTGCATTATATATTTTCATTGCAAACGTAATAAAATACACTTATAGTCGTAATACGTTATAAGTATAATATATACATTTATTTACAATACCAATAACGTAATAGTCGAGATTGTATATAGTATTTTCTAAGTACCTACTTACTAGTAGGTACTATATATTGTATTTTCTAAGTAGTTACTTTTTGATTTATTTAAAAGAGATAATATTATAATATAAGCAGCATGTTATATAACAATTATATATTTTATACAATATTATTTAAAAAAATAAGTTTCATGAAGAATTTCCACACTTCGACATCAACTTTATATGAACTTTTGTACTATACACTTTTCATATTTATCCACTTGTATCTATCATGCTTGCTGTTGAAGTAAAAACAATAAGTGAATAAACATATGTATTTTCGATCAAAGACGATTAGGAAACCCATATACGAGTACGTCTAATGACAGAGACGTCTACAGTCTCCGCGTAATCTTCCGGCAGACGATATCACCGTACAAGTATGACATGATATGATAAACGTATAAATCTATACATATAATAATGTTCTAACTAAGCCGAATCTGTACATTAAATATTTTTTGGAAAAACTTATTGAAATAGATATTATTATCGATACAGTGGCGGAATGTATAGTTTTAAGAATTTTTGTCTGTCTGTCTGACTGTCTGTCCGTCTGTGACAGCATCATGGAAAAACCACTGGAAGGATTTTGATGAAATTTGGTATGGTGTTATCTGGTTATTCGGGTCAACGTATAGGATTTTTTACTGTGGGAAAATATCTCATCATTGAGAAATTTATACTAAACATTAAAACGTAACTATTATATAAACGTAACTATTATATGCTATAAATAAACATATATTATGAAGTTAATTTTAAGTAATTGAAAGTTTTGAACTGAATAAATTGTAATTACGTTTTAATTTATGAAATCTTATAAAAACTGAGGAATTCTTATATATAAATTTATTTCGTGTATCTCGGAAACGGCTGTAACGATTTGTATCAAATTTTGTATTTAGATAAGGTTCTGCTTTTTAAGTTATCTCTAAAGAGGTTTTTATCTGAAAAAAAGGTAATTAAAAAAAAAACTAATTATTGGAGATTTTTTCTATCTTGTTGATCCTCCAAGGGATGATAACCCACTGATCGAGAGCGTATGCAGAACGAAACTTGATTAACCGTGTACATAACTTAAAGTAAAGATAAGATCATATTAAAAAAAAATTAAATTCGTGTGAAATATGTAGATATATAAAATATATTTTATAAAGGATGTTTAAAATGCTTAAGACTCGATCTTCAAGTATAACCTTTTACCATCACGCAATACTTTTTTGTTAAATATTAATTTATTGATAAAATAGGACTGATTAATTATAATTTCATTATTGACACTAATATTAAAAAAGGTTAGTTTGTTAGTTTGGATTTAGAGCGTAATATTTCACTAATAGGAAACTACATACTTTTTAATCCGATAAAAATGTGTTTCTTATCAAAAATTATATTAACTTTAATTAAAATCTTAAAATAAATTGGTTATTGAGTTGCATTATCAGTATGTTATGTTTAAACGGTTTGAAATAAAGTGATAAAAAGTATGGCAAAAAGGCAGCTACGGTGCCGTGGTATGGTGGCGCAGAACACTCCTAACTACAGCACAAACTAAGCTACAAAGCTGGCAGAGGCTAGTGTGCATGGCAGTGACGGGCTGCATGAGAACAACACCCACCGCGGCCCTCGAAGCCATGTTAAATCTTCTACCACTACACCTGTATATACAACAAGAAGCGGCGACTACTGCGATAAGACTAGATAGTCAAAAGCTGCTACGAAAAACAGACACACCGCACACAAAAATTTTGACGGACGTAGTCAAGGACATTCCTCTCGCGGGAGCACCCAACGACGGAATACAAATAAGATATATTTTTGACAAAAAATACAAAATACAGCTAGAGGAAGACACATATGAAGGTCGCGATAGCAAAAACCTGAGAATATACACCGACGGCTCGAAAACCAAATCAGGAACAGGCTGTGGGATATTCTCTGATGATCTAAACATTAAATCTTCAATACCTTTAGGTACCTACAACACAGTATTCCAAGCTGAATGTCTAGGTATACTTGAGGCAGCCAGAACAATTGCGACAAAGGATGCAAAAGGCTTCTCCATTCGCATACTATCAGACAGCATGTCAGTCTTACAAGCACTAAATAGTAACACCACCACATCAGGTTTGATCTATGAATGTCACAACGCTTTAACACAGGTAAGTGGCCAAAATGAGATCACCTTACAATGGATTAAAGGCCATAGTAACTCGTGGGGAAATGATAGGGCCGATGAGCTAGCAAGAAGAGGTTCCGACATTACGACAATAGGACCAGAGCCTATCGTCTCACTACCTTCCTGCTGGCTCAAAAGCCAAATCTGACAACGCACTAAACGCCAACACAATAAATTATGGCGTGAAGTCGTAGATTGCAGACAGGCGAGGGAATCGCTCCCAACCATCGACGCCAAAATGACTAACCGTCTAATCAAACTCAACAGACCTCAAATTAGACAGATAACTGCGGCCCTAACGGGGCACGGACCTTACAACAAACATCTATTTAATATAGGTATAACCGACAGCCCACTTTGCAGGGTCTGCATGAGGGCTGATGAAACGGCTGCAATGTTATTTTGTACTGTCCAGGTGTAGCGGCATACCGGGCACAACATCTTGGGACCCCCAGCACACTCCCGGAAATATTTGGCAAAACGAAGAAATTGCTGAACTTCTTGGAGGAGCTGGGATGGCAAGAATAAAACAAATCTAATTTCCCGCCACACGCAAAATAGGCGCATAGTCGTCGAGTTGCGGAGACCAGCCCGAACTTACCATACCATACCATACCATGGCAAAAAGGCAAATAGGGACCCGAGAGAAGCAAGAGTAAGTCGCTAGTTAGTTATATTTGAATGATAGTTTTTATATATTCGGAAATCCGCTTTAAAATCTAAAAGTTTAAGCGGCTTTAAATTTTGCTAAAAATTTATCTGGCTGCCTGATGTGAAAGGGTATTTATTCCCTTTTGATAGACGGTTTGTACTCAGGCTTGATCTTACAGGTACAGTACGAGCTGAATAAGGAAACATTCATTTCTATAACGAATTAAAGCTCAAAAGAGGTTTTTTTTATATAAAATTCAAAGACTGTTTTAAAATGTATCATAGTCCCAAAATTCTATCAATTACAATAAAAATTTCTTTTTTTGGATTTAAATTTATAAATTATTTTAGCAACTGGCATCACTTAAAGCTACAAGTATAAAAACCTTTTTTTAAAGTTAACTTTAAAATGTAGGCCTATTATAACCGTCGCAACTTTTAAAAGATATTTGTACTAATTACAAGAAACTCTGAATAACCTCGATCCATTAGTGTTGAATGAGTAACTTAAAGGCCTTTTAATATAGGTATTGCCCGCGTCTCTCCTCGCATTTTAAAATGAGAATTAGCCTAAGTCACTTTCATTTTAATCTTCTATTTATCACAAACTGACGGGTACAACTGATTGAAAATAAAAGTACGAAATTGTAATGATGAAATAAAATTTTAGTGTTTTATTTAATTGTTAGCTATATACATATATCATACGAACTAAATAATAATTTACTGGAGGGATTTTGATGAAATTTGGTATGGTCATAGCTGGTTACCCGGGTTAACATATAGGATACTTTTTACTGCATGAAAATATATCATCTCTGAGAAATCTATACTAAACATTAAAAAGTAGGGATGGATCCGAGTGGAGCGAGGATGAGTAGCTAGTATCGATATATATATGTATGTAAACATCATTTTATCTTGAGAAGGAAAGAAAATGAAAAGCACAAAGAAAGTAAACTTGAACTCTGTAAGCGTCTATGCAAATCGTCTCGCAACTAGAATTGCAGGCAATAAACAATTTACAAACTATTTATAACTTATTAGCAAACATGTGCCTTGTCGCGTATCTATACATATAATAAAACTGTAGAGGTCGAATGAACATAGAAAAAAAAATGCTAAAAACCAAGTCAAGGGGATGTAAGAAGAGAGATAGAACAAATCCAGATTTTTTTCAAATTTTTTGTTTCTCTGTCTGTCTGTCTGTTTGTACGGGCTAATCTAAGAAACTTTTGAACCAATTTAAATAAATTTTTTCATGGTGGTACCTTATAGCCCCGGTCAACATTTTAGATTTTTTCATCTCCGAAAATTAAAGAGTTTCCGTGGGATAGTTAAAAAACTGTAGTACCTTATACAGCTTAGTACACAAAAACTACTGAATGGTTTTTAATGAAACTTTACAATAATATAGTTCATACATCAGAATAACAAATAGGATAATTTTTATCTTGGAAAAATGTACGGTTCCCGTGGGATAGATTTGTTTTTGTTTGTCTTGAGACAAACCCGACCGAAGCGTGGGTGAGCCGCTAGTCCCAATATATAATAGCTTACACAACAATAAACAGGAAATACTTGATGTTTCAGGATAAAACACTTCTATCATTTGAGAACTGGTCGATCACCTCACATCTGTAATCTGTGCATATATTACTTAAATTCTTTGGTGTATGATATAATACAAGCAAGCTAATTTATATAGATCCAGTGAGGCATGTTTTTGGCCATGTTCACTATGTCGGAGCATATAAATTCAATCTTACTATAAGACAAAAGCATGTATTGATACAGGTTGATAAATTGTAATGATAAATTACCTCAATTCTGAGAAGAACTGATAAAATAGCAGCAAATAAAAGTGAGAACAGAGGGAACAGCTCTAAGTAAACATTGGGAAAAATATGAATATAGTATTGTTGAAAGAGTAAGTAACGTTAGGTAAGGTTCTCCAAGTAAAAGTACGTGAACACGCAAATCTATCTATGAAACATGGACGAATATTTTTTTATTCGATATTTGATCGATGAATCGTTTGTGGTGTGTTATGACTGCCAGCCGTAAAGCTATCCAACTCGCTATGCACAAAATGAACAAAATAAAGTTTTCATTGGCAAATATACCCGCAGTAAGGATTTCTATACAATGTCATTTATACTTTTTGTAATTATTAATATTTAAGCTATTTGTGAAACGATTTATGTATGTAACTTAATAAAGGAGGGGAAAGAGGGAGACTGTAAGTTTCCGTTGTACATAACATTGGGTCTTTTAAAATAACGTAGATGTTAGCCTTTTAGTATGTTAGTTAAAAGCTGATATTAGCTGAGTTACTTGTATATGACTCGAAGGTCGTAAACATTGTATGCGAATTATATCATTGTACTCTCTTTCTCTAACTTGTGAAAGATGAAGTAGAAAATTAGCAAAAAATAGAGGTAGTGAAACTTGCTACGGTTGCACGGGGGTGAAACACCACCAAACTTCCCAACTCCGGGCTGTTACTGAGGTTTACAAACAGAAAAAATAAATAACTAAACTTGGCCCGACCCGGTACTCGAACCCAGGACCTCCGGATGTGTAGCCGTACATGCTAGCTACTACACTAATACAACACAACTTAAATATTTTTACAGATATTGGATATTTTGAGTTACGATCACTAAAATAAATTTATTTTCTATATTATCTTTAAGAAATAATACTAAACACGAACTTATTTTTGCAAATAGTAAAGTATGTATTTCAAAAACGTAATTTTTTCGTTTTAGTTCATAAAACATGTTAGTAAAAACTACACAATATTCGGCGGTACGGAACCCCCGATGCGCGAGTCAAAATTATACATATTTGTAAATCATTACAATCATCAAATTATTACTTATAACATATTTTTACGTTCTATGAGTTCGGGGATAGGAAATTAAAGCACGTCTTTTGCACTATATCAACAGACTTATGGAGATTCACTAAAACACGCAATATATACACAGTTCTGGTTAAACTCAGTCACTGAACACTAATTTTTACCACTAGATACATATTCACTATAACTTCACTCCACTTTTCTTAACTTTTCACGTTTTCGTACTTCTTCTCAGTTTTCATTTAGCTTCGTAATTTAACTGACCTCTTGACACACTCCCGGCCTTTATATACGCATAAACAAAGAACATTCTAGTTTTCGAAAATTCGAAACCTTTCTAGCAATTTCGAATGTTTTGTTCCTCTCTTACTCTTACACACGGCAATTTACGATTATCTGTTCTTGTCTAAATTTCGAAACTTCTAGTAATTTGGATCTCTTTCTGAAAATGTTTTGTCCTTGTATGTTAATTGCCTTGTGTTGACAACTGTCTTAGAAAGTGCAAAGCATGCTTCAGACGTGTCTTTTTAATTATTATTTTTGATGTAATGACGTTACACACTCTCCACTACGCGACAGTGTTAAAGCAAAAGAGTTTATTTTTTTGTAGTTTTAACACAAGCGAAGCCACGGGTTCTTTTAGTAATTAATATGACGCATACGTTAGTTACGATGTTATTTGTTCTATTATAAAAAGATTGCGAGGTTACTATAGCTCTTTGATTAATTAAAACATATTGCTTTCAATTAAATTATTACCTAAGTAATAGTAATTTATTCACAGCCTATTGGCAATGTGCAGGATTCCTATCGGCAATTGGCAGAACGGAGTTTGAACGTAAAAATCATATTTAGTCTACATATAATGTTTGTACAACATGTATAGATCAAAATATCTTCAGATGTAAAATTAATTAAAATTGCTACTGTTATGTACTCGTACATAAGCGGTACTGTAAACTACCATTAGTTCTGCAAACAGCCACTAGGGACATCTAATTATAACCAATATTATGCTTAACCCTTTTATGGAGTAAGAAAGTACCAGGAATGAGAAATAAAAAGAAAACTAAGACCAAATCATCTTAATTGTATCTTCGCTCGGCGTGTTTCGGAAAAGATGTGAAAATAGTTTTTTTATTTTCAGAAAAAACATACCTATAGATAAAAGCGAGACCTTATCTAAATACAAAATTTGATCCAAATCGTTAGAGCCTTTTCCGAGAAACACAAAATAAATTTATATACACAAGAATCGCTCATTTAATATTATAATATTTTTAATAAACGTAAAGTTTCAGGACTGTAAGGATAAGTTTTCAGGTTGTATGCGATATAGGTTATTGTCAACCTTGTAACTAAAAATGTACAGCATTATATTAAGTTAAAATCAAACAAACTAAAATAAGAACTTCAATGAGATAATAAGTTGCACAATTGTAGTACATACTTTTGTATCACTTTATTCTTTTAGTAACTTTTCGAGAAAGCTTTAGAAACATACTATATGCTTATAAAAGTTTCTACTCGCATACAAAACTATTTAAATTAAATCAGATTATATTTATTATAATAAAGACTTAGTTAATTTTTATTTCCATCAGTTAAGATAATAAATTTATTTAAACCCCTTTAGAATGTACGAGATTAAAAGTGGATTATATTTTTCAATCGCATTGGATTCATAAAAGCAATCAAGTAAATGAAAAATCAGAATATCCATCCTCCATTAGTCTTATGAAGTAAGAAAAATGAAAAAATAAAATGCACCAGTATATTATAAAAAAGCGAATGACAAACATACGTTTAAATCCCTTTTCAAAGAGTACGGACACTAGGCTAGGATTAGAATAATCTGGACGGTCCATTAACGCAAAAACCTGTATAATGAAATTGGAAAGCGTAGGCAACACAGTAATTGCTTTAACGCGTAGCGTACATTTCACAGTTTATTTAGCCCCAGGCATACGTACGTTGGACGTCACCGCCAATATCAACTCATCAACCGAGTAAAATATCCTGGATTAAAGGCCTCTACATATTATACTATGTCGTATTATTATTTTTCTTACTATTTATTCAATATCTTTAATTTGATGTTTTTAGAGAGATAAAGAGCGAGAGAGAGAGAGAGAGAAAGAGAGTAAATAAAATACCATATGAAATATAGTTTTTGGAAGTGCTACGATGAGCTAAGAAGTGAAAATACTCGTAATATGTTAACTTAAACGTTAGAAATATATTTTCTCTCTCTCTTTCTCTCTTTAAAAGCATATAATTAACCTTTTCTCGAACTTTAAAAAGGGCTTTATTTGCACTAGTGTGCATAGTTGGCTAGTTTCAGTGAAATAGACCGCCGCGATTGAAATCGCGCTAAGGATTATTTATTCAAAAATCGCTGCTACGAGTAGGTACCCGATAAGATCAAATCAAAAAGATAATAGCGCCTTTAAAACCTATACATGTACATATAAGTAATTAAGGGAATTGGTTTTAACTTTAAAAAGTCTTAATAAGTATTTTTATGAAGGCCCTAAAATCATTATTTTGCTTTGTCCATTTTAGTTAGAAAATTTAATTTGACTTAATTTCATAGAAAAACTTATTTTTGGCTTATTCTTATAAGATACTTACTATTAACCTACTACACTATATAAGGCAGCAAACCGTGCTTTGAAAAGCAAGCTCTCGTAATATGTAAATCTGCTTTCACTATGGATAATGGTTACACATAGATATTATTATACAAGTATCAAACGTTCAATGCACTGTGCAAGTAGTGGTTAGTAGAATGTTATTACAAGTATCATGCATATGTGAGCTAATTGGCACTCTGGATATGATATTTGATACAAATGTTTGAATTAATTAATTTATAGGAAATTACAATAACATATTGTGGTAAAACATAACATAAGGCTTATATTTTAGACTAGCAACTCACTCTCGCTCCGCTTGGGTTCGTCCCTACTTATGTTTTAAAGTTTAGTATAGATTTCTCAGAGATGAGATATTATCCCGCAGTAAAAAGTATGTTGACCCGGATAACCAGCTATCATTATACCAAATTTTATCAAAATCCCTCCAGTGGTTTTTAGGTGATGCGGTCACAGACAAAGAGACAAAAATTCTAAAAATTATAAGTTCGGCCTCTGTATCGATAATAATGTATATACAAAAATTACTATTTCAATAAGATTTTCCAAAAAATATTTAATGTACCTACAGATTCGGCTTAGTTAGAATTTTATTATATGTATAGAGTAACGGTTGATCCTTGCATCGCTCGGGTGCGTCCATAGGGAATATAGATTCCGTCCAGTTATAGTCTATTTGTATATTAAATTCTATCCAAGTCGATCCAGGATTTTTAGCGTGAAGGAGTGACAGACATACATACAAATACAAACATTCACATCTATAAAGGAATTCGATAATAATCTGCTTATTAAATAATAATTTAAAGAAATTTCCTAAATCGTCCAAAAAATTGGCATTGTGAATCAACAGGAGTGTACAGATAGCAGCATTCTTGCCATAATTTTAAGCGGAAATGAGCTGTTCAGGATTTATTAAGTATGCATTTATTTTATATATTTTATTATAAATTAACAAATATTGTAAGGTATTTTGGTGCTATTTTTGTGTTTATTGAAATCCTTTTTGTAATTTTGTGGGTAGGCGCTGTCTGTATCAACTATATTGTGACGTCTAAAACCTCAATCTCTCCCGTGAACACGATTGCTGAAAATCATTCGAAACGTCGGGAACCAAAAATCAAAATAAATCCGCGTAATAATTCAAAAAAAATGTTTTATTTAAAACTAGAAGAACCTGCGGCTTCACTCGCGCTAAAACTATAAAAAAAAACTAAAAAGGTAGGTTTCATACAAACTTTCATCTCCTATTTTACCCTCTTAGGGGTTGAATTTTAGAAAACGCTGGAATACGTAACTCAAGATTCGGCTTAGTTACAATTTTATAATATGTATAGATATAGATGTATGTATAAAGATGTCAAATACTCGCATAAACCTAAGGAAGCATAGGTAACTTCTAGACAACTTAAAGCGAAGGTAAGTCGTTAGATAAAAATGATTTAGAATTACATTTAAATAGTTTGTAACAACAGAAGTAAAAACTTTAGTAATGGTTCCAGATCACAAACAGTTACTTCCTATCACAAGTACTAGGAATATATCCTTTGATATTATTAATAACTTTGACTGAAGTTTCTCCGAAATACTCGCTTCGCAAACATTGAATGGAAACGTATATAAAGCCTTATCTGTATCTCCTGATGCCTAGGTTAGGCTTTTGTTAGATATATTTACATAAAATTAGTAAAAGTAAGAAGTAAAATGTTATTTATTAGTTATTCGAAAGTGCAATTAAATTAAGTGAGGAGACAAATGAAACTCAATATTGTAACTGAAATAAATCTAGACAAATAATAAAATTCTAACTAAACCAAATCTGTACATTAAATATTTTTTGTAAAATCTTATTGAAATAGACATTATTATCTATGCAGAGGCCGAATCTATAGTTTTTAGAATTTTTGTCTGTCCGTCTCTCTGTCTGTCTGTCTGTCTGTTACCGCATCACAGAAAAACCACTGGAGGGATTTTGATGAAATTTGGTATGATGATAGCTGATAATATTATAAATTCATAAATCATATCGTAATAACTATTTATTCCTTAAATACACCTTAGTTTACATTAAAATAAATCAATATTACGATTACTTTTTAGATATCAGATAGAAGACATTTTTCAACAAAATTACAATTTGACTGAGTATAAAACTGAGATTAGTTATTTTTCATTTATTTGTATCTTATGATTTTAATATATATTAGAATAAGTCTTAGATGCGATTAAATTGTGTTGTATTATCTTAAAATATAATACTATTTCTAAAATTTTATATGCGACCCTTCCTTTAGATAGCGTGTGAAACGCCCTTATCTCAGGTAGCGTCAATGTAGGCGTATGTCGTAGACGTGGGCTATGAGTGTAGTGATACAGTAGGTGCTCTATAGATGTAAATCGACTTTAGCTTTTGGGTGCAAACAGACACATCCCCCCGTTACGCGGTTATTAACTGAGCTTTAATCCTAAAAGGTTGCCCAACTATAGTGCATCTGACTCTGATGTTACATAAAATAGAAGGATTTATTGATTTAGAGTTAGGAACGTCTAAGGATTGAGTCCAAGTCCTACTAATATTATAAATGCGAAAGTTTGTGAGGATGTATGGATATATGGATGTATAGATACGGATGTTCGTTACTCTTTCACGCAAAAACATTGCAATAATATAGCTCATACATCAGAACAACACATAGGCTACTTTTTATTCCGGAAAAATGTACAGTTTCCGTGAGATAGATTTGTTTTTGTTTTGGGTTTTTGGCTTTGAGGTGAGCCGCTAGTTAAAATATAGTTTAAAGTTCTTAGAATCTAATAATAATATGAATTATATCATAAAAAAGGAGTATTTGTTTATTCATTTAACACGTTTTTGTCTGCGACTTTGCTCAGGCGAACAATTTTCTACGCCACCAATGAAACCAATGAAAGCCTTATTAATATCAATTTAGGCGCCCTTTTTGTTGTCCCTATGCTGGAAAAGTAAGTCCACACCAAAATGAATAAGAAGCCTAGATGATTCATTTAAAGTCATGTAATACCAGTACTAACACAAAGACACAAAAATTAATAGTTTAGGCTTTATATTAATAATAGATAGCACTTATTAACTCTCTGATGTTTATTTTTATATTAGAGAGATACTTTAATTCTATTATAAAATACATCTCTTATAAATAAAAATGAATAGCTAAATGTGTTGCTAAGCGCAAAACTCGAGAACGGCTAGACCAATTCGGCTATTTTTTTATTTCAAATATTCTTTGAAGTCCGAGGAAGATTCTTATAAAGAGAAAAATTGTAAAAACTTCACGGGAAAACGTAAAAACCATATTTATCTTTTTCCTTACTACTACTTTATAATTATGAACGCAACCTTAAAATTAATATAAGCTATTTGAATTATTTGAAGGCATTAGTAGATTTGACACTTTCTCTTTCTACGAAATACAGTTTGATTTTGTTTGTTTGTCCTTCTTTCTCGTCGAAATAGAGTGATGGATTGGCCATTAAATGAAACCGTTAAAACGTGTCTAGAGATCAATCCGAGCGAAGCGAGAGTGAGTCGCTATTTATATAATCAAAGGATCGGAAGAGGGTCGAAACTTATCTACGTTCAGAATTCAGATATATTGATGAGCACATGTAAACAATACACACAATAACTAATTAATATTATATTTTATTCTAGAACATAAAAAAAATATTAAAATAGATACTTATAAAAATTAATAAAACGATTATTATAAAAGTATAAATATCTTAAAGAAGACATCCCACGCTGTTACTATATTCATGCGAAGCAATAAATAAATTGTAAGTAAGTATTACGAATCCACGTTTCTGCAGAAATCTTGCTAATTGGCCCCGATAAATCTGCCCTCCTTGAAGAGCTTAAGAACGAGAAAACGTTTCAATGGTGATACCAGATTCATTTTGTTAAATATAGTTAAAATAAATATTTCTTAAAATATTATACGTAAGTTAGCGTTAAAACGTAATTTACGCTACGTTTCAACGTTACTATGGAATAGATAGACAGTATCCATACTCAGTATGGATATTATTATCTGTAAATATTTTATAAATAAAATAATAAGAACAATAAATTGATTTTATTAACGAAACTTTTTTCTCTATTTTACTCCATATTTAGTTATAGGTTTTTATTCATTATGAATTCTAAAGTTATCCGGACGTCCCGTGACGGCCAACTTTTTTTTTACTTTTTTAAATTTATAGTATACAAATAAAACGCAACACAAATGAATTATTTCTGTAAAACTCCTAAATCATAGCTAAATAAAAAATGTACAAGAAAAATGTATTTTTAAAGTAACTTATAGTTTATATCTAATTTTAAAAATAATCTTTTCTTATAATACTTTCTTAGCTTTTTATTTTTTACATTTTAAATAATTTTAAATTATTAATTTAATAATTTTCATGATCTTTGAAAAGTCTAAAACCTTAGTCTCTCCCATGACCATGATTGCATTGATAGCATACGAAATTTCGGGAATCAAAAATCAAAATAAATCCCCGAAAAAAATCCGAAAAGATAGTTTTATTTAAAATTATCTTTTCTTATCAGAAAACCACAATAAGAGTACGTGAATAAGTTACAGTTTCAATAAAACCCGAAGGCAATAATGTTCGATAAATTATGAAATCAATTAGATAGAAGATAAAAGACAGAGAAAGAAAATAGTTAAAAATATATTTTGTTAATATGTTATACTGTTCTCGTCCTTATTGTTTTAAAATAATGACTATATCAGCTTAACAGACGATATGAGCAAGACTAAACGGATATAGTTACATGGACTAACATCAAATTACGACCACAATTTGCCAAGGGAATATTTATTTTATAAGCAAGCTAACTTTCAAAGCAAGGAAGGCAATTTATTTCGTTAAAAGATAAGATATTGTTAAGGTAATTTCTCGGCGTGTAAGTTAAGCTGCCGGCAAGCTGCGGTGTCTAGCAGTCTTTAATGCAACCCATAAGAATGGGGTTCTGATATTACCTATCATATATACTTATAATTAAAATAGAAGTCTGTTTGTTGAAACTAGCTACCTCATGTTGAGTTCAATTAGACTGCGTTGAATCGTCAAAGAATATTTGGTATCGACTAAATGTCAAATAACTGATAAAAATGTATGTAATGTAATAAATGTTTTTTGTATACGCAAACTTTCAGAACGGTCATTTTAAAGAGACTGTCTGGCGGCAGGTAGATTCAGGTAAGGATACCGCTTTTATCTCGGAAAAAAGAAAAAGTTTTAACAGGAAAAAATATAGTTTTTTTTTAAATGAAACTTTCAAATTTGGACATTGAATAGTTCTCATAGGAATCATCAATAAACATTGGTAATAATTCGATTTCATTATAGTGCTCGAACTTCTCCACATCACAACATTCTCCACATCTGAAGAGCCAGCATGGCACAGTTTATTTTCTAAATAAGAAAAATGCGCTTTTTTATATCTAAGTCCAAATCCTTCCAATGTTTTAATTTTTGAAGAAATGAAAATAATATATTATTTTAATCCAAAAGTTCAAACGTTCGTCGAACTTGGTAATTGCGGTATGTAATACGTAGTAGTAAAAATTTACTTTGAAATGTGTTTTTACGCCTGTTACTGGTTCATCCTCCGCCTTATAATTAAAACAACCTTCTACGAGTGCGAGAGCGGTCGGATGCGAAAAATTCTGCTATTGCCAGCCAATACAAATCAAAGCACACCGACTTCGAAAATATCTGATTAGGTATCTATTCTAAATGAAAACCCCTGTTTAGTTATTTTTTACTTTTCAGTGCCTGGAAGTCGGTTTTAATTTTTTTTTTCAAAGTCTTACATAAAATAACCGTTCTCGATGTAATTAGTTTCTTACGAGACATAGGTGTCCTAAGGTTTTTTCAAGACGTTCTAAAGCTATAGACAAATGCTGCCAATTTTTGTAACCTACGCGCGCCTTGCTTTGCTACCGCCGCGCCGCCCGGCCATAGCCCGGGCGCAGGGTCTTTGAGAGCGCCGGCGATGCGAACGAAGTCCGCTCTTTTGAGGTGTCGCGAGCGGCGTTTGGCGCCCTGAGACCCTGCACCGGTGTGCACCGCACACAATGCAACATAGGTAAAGCCGCCCCTAGTAGTTTTGATTTCGGGAACAAGAAAAGTATTGTGTGAAAGTTTAGTTTTTGTCCTCAGCTTCGCTCGCATTGTAAGCTCGGCGGAGATTAAAGATAGTCTGTAGTAGTACTATATGTATATGATCTGTGGTAGTAGTCTCTATGCATACCCAGAATACATGAAATTCAGCGGTTTTAGCATGAAGAGCTAACAAGTAAATGAGGACAAACAGAAAGAGTTACTTTTACATTTATAATAATATTAGTAAGAATTGATATAAATTTAAAAGAGGCCAGAATTAGAATAATTAGTATTTCTTGATTTTAAGACCAGGCTGTCCGGGCGAAGTAGGCATTTAACGCTACCTCCCCTCCCGCAAAGCGTGCTGTGCGCTCACGTCGCCGGCGTGAACTCACAACTGTAGGCCAAGCGTCACAGAGTACTCAAGCGCGTCTGTAGGCAGTAGGCCAACTTATTACATTAATTTGTTATTAATATTATTGGAATTTAAAATACGGCCATTGATCCGGTAACATTTTGTTTTATTATAATAAGTATATACTTAGTAATCGCGAAAAGCTAAGACATTTATTCCTATGCAATAAATGAATTTGAGTAGATATTGAACATGTAAATTATATTTTATTCAATTATTTATACATTCATATGGATACTTTAGGAATCTGATCAGGAAGTTACTTATGTTTTTGTTGGTATGATGTTTAGAAATTAACAAATTATTATGTAACTTTTGTAATATTGAATTAATAATAATGAAAAGCAATTGAAGGACTATGATTATGAACCACTTATTTCAATTTACATACTAAGCGTGAGTTGGCGTAGCGGTGAAAGCTCGGTCTAGACACTCTGTGGTCGTAGGTTCGATTCCCTGTACTAAGACGATTTTTTCTTTTTTTCAATTTTTATATATTATTCATTTTTCAATTATGCAGAGAAATTAATATTTTATTTATTTATTATCATTTATTGTTTTTTTATATGTGTAGATATGCAAAAGGCATAGAAATGATAAAGAAAATGGATTTTGGACTTTTCAACAAGGAATAGTAATTAAAGCGCATGCGAAAAAACTTTGTACATGAAAATTCAAAATTCAATGTATAAATTGAGAAAAAGGAAAAAAACGACTATACATACAGAGAATCGAACCTACGATGACCGTTATTATAGTCCGAGGTCATACCGCTACACCAACTCATGCTTGGCTTATAAAGCGAAATACGTGGTTCATAATGTGCGAAATATTTTTTTATTTTTTATTCACTTTTTTTCTAAACGCTTGGTTTTC
Organism: Fabriciana adippe; assembly: GCA_905404265.1. NCBI lineage: Eukaryota > Metazoa > Arthropoda > Insecta > Lepidoptera > Nymphalidae > Fabriciana > Fabriciana adippe. Next base: position 10,238,844 of record FR990003.1, read on the forward strand.
TAACCGTTTGACGCCCGGGCTCAGCTGATTGCGCTCACTAACCACTGTGCCTATTCCACCAGGGACGCCACTTCAAATAACATATTTACACTAACTTTACATACTGCTTTATTTTACATAAAAAAAAACTTCGACGTTGTTATGATGTAAATAATATATTCCCAAAAGGTCTTCAGTAAATTTAAAATGGCATATGTACATAATAAAAGGTAAAGTTATAAGTATAAAGATAATCTGCTGATCTACATATGTAGATAGGTACCTACCGGTCCGATTTGAAAATTATTTCTGTCATAGAAATCTGCATTATCCTTGAGGGACAAACATACCCTATGTTTTATTATGATATACCTACTTACCCGTACTAGTTTCGGTTAGCTAAGTCCACGTTATATTTATGAAATTTGGTAGGTATATTACATGTAGATTTATGTGAAACCCGCGTCCAAATCCTACGCGTACAATCGCTTGATGAAGTCGTGGCAGAGTCGGTAAGAGTGTGTTTGGGCACAGATCATATATAGAGGTTTGGGTGTATGTCTGCGTCCCGCAACATAGACTTTTAGAAAAAAATTAAAAATGCAGCGGTTCTGGGTGCGTGAAGTATATCTTCCTATTATTGAAAGCATTTTTATAATCGGATTATCTAATACCAGATATTACAATATTATCAACATCTTACATAAAAACCTTTTCATACCTACTTATACCACCACGAAACGAAACGAAAGTTCATACTGATAACACACTTGTAAACTCTAGAAAAGTACCTAGTACGAAAGTGATAAGCGTACATATTATGTACGTATGTATGTTATATACACACACTAACATACATACAACGCGTATAATAAATTACTTATATTTATTAATTATATTATTTATTCATATTAAATGTTAATCATAAGCATAGCCGCGCGAAACCCGTAGTATACGGCAAATCGGAATTTGTTTACTTATGATTTCATCGATCACTAAACTAGATACGTAAACAATCCTATGCAAAAGTTCTCTTAAAACCTAATTGTGTTTAGGCAATTCTAGTTTAAAAAAGTATACAATAATGTAAATTCAACCTTAAATGTATGTACGTTTTAAAGTTGTTTTGACAAAGCTATGTATAAAAAGCAAAAACGTTAATTTTTTTACACTATGTCCAAGAATGAATATTTCGATAAATTAGCGGGGGGGATTGTGCGCGAGCAAAAGTGACATAGGTCCTACCTCGTCAAGGGCCAGCAGCCGACTGAATCACTATCGCCGTTGCACCTAAGGTGCTAGCGAATAAGGTTGAATATCGAATATCCGATCGACCTTATTCTTGCACAGAACTAAAGGACGTAAGTCTAAAATCTAATTTAATTTATTATGAGAATAATAATTGGTCAAGATAAATTTTGCCTTGGCAGTGGGTAATAAACTATATTTTCCTTCTGTGAGTATTTATTTTACATATATAACTGAAGTAGCTTTCAAGGAAAATCCTAAAAATCTCTAAAAAAGGCATATTTAAAAAAAATAAAACGCTCGAGAAAATTTCATTCAATTGTGTTTCTATGTTTACACAATGTTAGAAAAAAGGTTTGAAAAATCATATGTTTAAATTATCACATTGATTTGATATCTGGTATACATAGAATATCCAGGCAAATCAGCGTTAAATTTGGGGAGCCTCCTCTTAACAAGATGTTTTTATGTACTTCAGGTAAAAATAAACAAGGGAGGGCTAATGATTTATACTCGTGGAAAATTTCTTACAAAAGATTAAGAGTGAAATCAATGTGGTGGACTGTATTAAAAGACTATTTATTATTTTATCATTTATTGCTATCTAGCTTACTTTACTAACACTGGAACTGGAATACTGGAATACACTTTACATAAAAACACCCCTATATTTATACCCCAATTTACACGCGCAATATACATACTACTGAGTGAAAACATTTCAAATGCCCCACTCTAATTGGCTACACAAAATAATCAATATTTACACGTAAAGACATGTTTAAACTAAATCGAAACAAGTCGGGCGGCGGTCGAGTCGCCGTCGGGTTTTTCCGGGCTTGTCGTCGGCAACACACGTTGTCGCTCGGCGATTGTCGTTTCTCGCACCGATGAGTGTTCGGCAACAGTCGATCTTCGGGGCCTGTCGTTACTCATCGTTGTCGGCGACGGTCGGTCGTCGGGGTTCTTCGTTGCTCGTCGTTGTCGGCAACAGCTCTCCCCCCGGCGCAGCGCTGCGAGCCTCCTTCTTCACTAGCACGACGAGCTTCGTGACGGGACGCTTGAAGACGTCGGTCCTCTGTGGTCACGTGCAGCAGGACCTCCTCCTCTTCTGCGGGCGTTCCCTCGGCTGGCCACAGTTCCTCTGGGTGACGTAGGAACTCTGGCCCTTGGAACCATCGGTCGTCACTGGTGATGCGAGTGTGCGCGAATCGTGTAGCGTCGTCAGCTACATTGTCACTGGTTGGGATCCATCGCCAATCTTCAGGTTGGGTGAGCTCGGCTAACTCTCCAAGACGGTGCGCGACGAACGGTGTATATCTGCGTGCATCGTGTCGTACCCAATGTATCACCGTCATGGAGTCTGTCCAGTATACCGTCCTCTGGACCACAATCCGATGTTCTCTCTTGATTGTGTCTGCCAGTCTGGCGCCGATGACTGCTGCCTGTAGCTCCAGACGAGGTATCGTCTGCGTGAGCCTTGGAGCGACCTTTGCCTTGGCGGTCACGAGGCTCACTTTGATGGTGCCGTCGGGTCGAGTAATGCGCCAATAAGCCACGGCTGAGTAGGCTTGTTCGCTGGCATCACACAGCACGTGCAGCTCCAGGCCTTGGCAACCTTCCAGGGCGTAACAGCGTTCCAGTCGTAGGCAGGTGAGGTCAGGTAGATGTTGCAGCCAAGCCGCGAACATCTCGTTTTCTTCTACAGGAATCGGCTCATCCCATGACATCTTGATGCGCCAGAGACTCTGTAGGATGATCTTCGCACGTATCGTGTAATGACTCAGCAATCCTAGGGGGTCATATATAGACATGACCGCGCTGAGTGCTTCTCTTTTGGTAGGCGGACGGGTCTGGGCGCGCACTTCCGCAGGAACTCGGTTCATCGAGGTGTTGAACCCCAGCTCGTCCCGTTCGGCGTCCCAGTGCAGGCCAAGTATTTTACTTGCGGGCCCGTCTCCACCTAGTCGGGTCGGTGATGTTGCCAGCAGCTGCGTGGGCACGTCGCCAATCACTTCGTTCTTGTTGGCGTTCCATCCTCGTAGCGTGAATCCCGCTGCTGCGTGCACCTCCCTGATTTCTTTGATGGCGCGTCGAGCTTCTTCTACAGTGTCGTAGCTCGCCACCAAATCGTCCATGTAGTGACTTCTTGTGATGGCTTCTAGGGCACGAGGATGCGTCTGAGCGTGCACCTGTGCGTTGTGATTCCGCACGTAGTGAGCCATGAAGGGTGAACTTGCTGCGCCGAATATCATGCTCGTCATTTTGAAGTGACGAGGTGGATCGTCTCTGTCGGCGCCCCTCCACAGGAACTGTTGTGCTGGCTGATCTTCTGGCCGAATCTTCACCCGGAGAAACATTTCCTGTATGTCGGCAGTGATGGCCACTGTTCGCTCCCTGAACCGGAACAGGATGCCTTGAAGCGAAGTTAGCAGGTCAGGTCCCTCCAGCAGATGGTCATTGAGGCTAACCCCTCGGCTCTTGGCTGCTGCATCAAACACCAGTCTTTGTTTCCCAGGTTTGTTCGGGTTCTTCACGGCGAAGTGTGGTAAGTACCAGCAGACTGCGCTCGAACGTTCCGTGCCGTCGCATTGTACTGCGTATCCCTTCGCCAGCAGGTTGTCTATCTGCTTGGTGTACTCTTCTGCGAAGGTCGGGGCGGCATCCATCTTTTGTTCAATCTTCGTAAGACGGCGAAGTGCTGCGTCGTAACTTGGTGGCATTCTAACGTCGTCTTGTTTCCAGGGCAGTCCTACCTGGTATCCACTTTCGATCTTCCTTAAGGTCTGTTCGACGATCTTCGTTGCCCGGGAATTCTCATCGCTCACTCGTGACTTGTGAGCAATGCCGAGCGCGTCGATTCGGAAGTGTTCTTCTACCAGGTCATGTAGGCGTTGATCTATCTGGTCGTTCACGTTTCCACCAGGTTCAGGGGTGAAGACGTGAAGAACGCCATCTCTGTTGTGGATCACACTGCGTGGTGCTGTTCCGTGTACCACCCAGCCGAGTTGTGTTCTGGAGGCAGCTGGTTGATTCGGGCCTCCAACTCGCAGCTCTCGGGATACGATGTATTCCCAGTGGTCTGTCCCCACCAGGATACCAGGGTGTGCCAGGTCGTAGCACACTTCTTCCCTTGGCAGGTCTCGCAGGTGATCTTGTTTCAGTAGTGCGCTGGGAATGAACTGCTGGTGAAGCTTCATGTTCTTGACTGTTCGTGCCCGAAGCTTATGTCTCTTCCCATCCTTCCCCTTCAGGTGCACCGTGACCAGCTGACTGCCTTCCTCGTGCTGAGACATGTTGACTCCGTGCATGTGAAGTGGTGTGAGAGGTCCCTTGGCGCCGATCTTCTTTGCCAGCTCTTCGTCGATGAGGGTAATGGTAGCCCCTTCATCGAGTAGAGCATGGGTCTTCTCCTCCCCCCGTGGCCCGACGACGGTGACTGGGCACATCTTCAGCAGGACCGCTTGAGTCGACACAGTGGCTTTGGATGCCACCGACAGCACAGCTTCGGCTTCACTTGTCGTTGAGGGTTTAGGCGTCTCATCTTCCCGGTGCAGAGTCGGATGGTGAGGACGGCGACACTCGTTCACGCCGCACAGCTTTGCTTTGCAGCTGTTGCGTCTGTGCTTCTTAGTTATGCACTTGAAACATAACTTCTTTTCCTTCACCAGTTCCCATCGTTCATCTAACGTGAGCCCTTTATATTTGGGGCACTGTGGCAGTGTATGAGTCTGCTCACAACTAGGACATCGGCTGATTTGTTCCTCTTCAGCTTCAGTCACGTTGTACACGGCACTTGTCTTCTTCCTTTGGGTCCCGGTGTTCATCGAGGGTCTGGTCTCCCTCCGGGTTGCAGCAGGTGTTGAGACGCTCGTAGGTGGGGCATATGCATACTTCAATGCCCGGTCTGCCTCGCGCATGAGGAAGCGAGACAGCACTACAATCTCTGGATGTAGTGTCCCGTCGTGTTCTTCGGCGTAGTCACACCAGCGTGCCCTGATGTGAGGACTCAGTTTGTCCAGGACTTCCCTCGCCAGCATTGGGTTGTAGAGGTACCCCTGGCGTCCGATGCTGTTCAGGATGCTGACTACGCTTTGAACTTTCACTGCAAAGCTGTTCAGGTCTACTGCTGATGACCCAGGTCTCGGAAGCTTCTTCAGTTCCAGGAAGGCTTGATCTATGATGACTTCAGGCCGCCCGAAGCACTGTTCGAGGGTCTTCATCACGACGTCAGGATCTGTAGCGGCGTGTAACAGGCCAGCTACGACGTTTCTCGCTTCTCCCCGAAGGCAGCTCCTCAGTCTTTGCAGGTTCTCGTTCGCAGATATCTGGTATATCTTCGTAGAGTCTTGATAGGCTGCTCTGAACGACAGCCACTCGTTAGCTATTCCAGAAAAGATCGGTAGGTCAGTGCATCTTATTCTGGGTCTAGCCATCTTCTCCAGGGCTTCAGCCAATTGCTCGATCCCTGGCCTCGTTCTGGTTGGAGTGGGTGACCTTCCTCTTGTTTCGAATCGAAGGTGCCGTTCCCCTCCAGTCCGTCTCTGCTCCCCTTCCTCCCCCCGTGTGCTAATGGGGTTGGTGCGGAGCCAGGCGTCCACCCTTTGTTGGTGGTCAAGAGGTTCTTCATGCAGGCTCTCCTGCTCCTCTTGGATGTTGCTGATGTCTGCGGCCAGCCGCTTTCTGATGAGTTCAGCTTCGATTTCCAATTCTTTTTTCCTCAGGTTTGCTAGCTTCTCTGCTGCTTCAAGTTCCGCCAGTCGCACCCTAGCGGTCACACTTGCCGTCGATCGCACTGAATGCCCTGGTGACCTGGTTCGGGGTCGGTCTCCAGTCTTCAGGGTTCGGTAGGCAGCGGAGGGTGTGGGGGCAGAGGCATCGTTCGTAGCCCCTAGCCCAACCTCCGTATCCAGGAGTGTGGTCGGTGAGGCTGGTGGATTCTGAGAGAATCTTCGTCTTCGCTCTAACTCGATACGTTCAGCTTCCTGGCTTCGATCTTCCATACGGGCGCGACCTTCCAGGTGGCGCTGATCTTCCAGGTGTCGCTGATCATCCAAGTGTCGCTGATCATCCAAGTGTCGCTGATCATCCAGGTATTGCAGGTGTTCCAAGTGTTGTCGACCTTCCAGGTGTCGTCGACCTTCCAGATGTCGTCGACCCTCCAGGCGGCGCAGGTCGTCAGGGCGGCGCAGGTCGTCAGGGCGGCGCAGGTCGTCAGGGCGGCGCAGGTCGTCAGGGCGGCGCAGGTCGTCAGGGCGGCGCAGGTCGTCAGGGCGGCGCAGCTCGTCAGGGCGGCGCAGCTCGTCAGGGCGGCGCAGCTCGTCAGGGCGGCGCAGGTCGTCAGGGCGGCGCAGGTCGTCAGGGCGGCGCAGGTCGTCAGGGCGGCGCAGGTCGTCAGGGCGGCGCAGCTCGTCCTGGGCGGCGCCGGTCCCTGGGCGGCGCTGGTCCTGGGCGGCGCTGTTCCCTGGGCGGGACTGCTCCAGGGCGGCGCCGGCCCCTGGGCGGCGCTGGTCCTGGGCGGCGCTGTTCCCTGGGCGGGACTGCTCCAGGGCGGCGCCGGCCCCTGGGCGGCGCTGGTCCTGGGCGGCGCTGTTCCCTGGGCGGGACTGCTCCAGGGCGGCGCCGGCCCCTGGGCGGCGCCGGCCCCTGGGCGGCGCTGGTCCTGGGCGGCGCTGTTCCCTGGGTGGCGCTGGTCCTGGGCGGTGCTGGTTCCTGGGCGGGTCTGCTCCTGGGCGGCGCCGGTCCCTGGGCGGCGCTGGTCCTGGGCGGCGCTGGTCCCTGGGCGGCGCTGCTCCTCCAGGTCGGCAGCATCCCCTTGGCTCCTGGTGATGACCATTCTTCAATCCGGGTCGATGGGCCAGCTTGTGGTGGACTGTATTAAAAGATTATTTATTATTTTATCATTTATTGCTATCTAGCTTACTTTACTAACACTGGAACTGGAATACTGGAATACACTTTACATAAAAACACCCCTATATTTATACCCCAATTTACACGCGCAATATACATACTACTGAGTGAAAACATTTCAAATGCCCCACTCTAATTGGCTACACAAAATAATCAATATTTACACGTAAAGACATGTTTAAACTAAATCGAAACAAGTCGGGCGGCGGTCGAGTCGCCGTCGGGTTTTTCCGGGCTTGTCGTCGGCAACACACGTTGTCGCTCGGCGATTGTCGTTTCTCGCACCGATGAGTGTTCGGCAACAGTCGATCTTCGGGGCCTGTCGTTACTCATCGTTGTCGGCGACGGTCGGTCGTCGGGGTTCTTCGTTGCTCGTCGTTGTCGGCAACAATCAATTTGTTTTGTTTTTTATTTTATTATGTCTAACATTCTCATACCAATTATAATTTTAGACATAACAAGGCTATTTAATATTTTTTTTATAAAATTTCTGCTCACTCGATACAATAATTAAAGTATTAATATAATATATTAGGTACTTTAATGAAAAATAAAATAATGCTTTAAACTTTTTGAAAATATAATTATAAATAACAAATATATAATTATTTATAAGTAAAGTTGAAGTGACTGAATTTGATTTACACAAAGTACAATGCTGAAGACTTGCAAAGTTAACAGCAGAACCGACTTTTACGCGGTTTCACTGGCGTATACCAGTAGCTAATTTCAGCGATAACTACACTGACCACTTTTCAGTTTGACTTATACCCTAGGATGTAAGAAAAACGGTCTATACTGCGCACATAATACGAGAGAAGCAACAGCTGGCATATATTTTAACTACCATTGTGATAATTTTAAACAGTAAACGAGTCACTTTATGCTATCGATATTGGTTCCGCTGTAAATGCATCCAATATATTTGCTATTGCAAATTCAATACGCACTCACAAATATACCTCCAGACAGGATATTAAACGGTGCTTCATCTAACAATCGCGGCTGCGAAATGACCAGCTTTCATAGTGGTCTTTCACCGAATCATCAAAGGGATGTAATCGAAATATATTTGTCAATGCGATACTAACCACTGGACGGATAGAGTTGATATTATGAGATGTAAACAAGTGTGGGCACATTGCTCTGTCTGAATATAAATTAAACATTAGTATTCAGCGGATATGTCACTTAATCAGGCCCATTGTTTTACACGAGTGCACAACGCATAGATCTAGATCAATTGTGTCGAAATGGTTTTGTTTAATCACGCTCAATACAGACACATGCTATATGAATTCACAATACTTTTAATTATACTGGGGCAAAAGAAATGCAGACAATTAGCGGAAAAACGTGACGAAAGAATTATTAATGTTGAATACGTATACAATTTCCATCGAAATGAAACAAAATGTACATATTGTGATATGCATAGTTGTTAAAACCGTCATTACATCAAACAAAATATCGCGTCTGGTCAGTAGCACCCCAACGCATTGTGGCTGGATCATAAGGGTGCACCTTTGTGTGTGTAGTAAAATGATTAAATAAGCCCTGCAGACTAAATATCTCGAATCAATTATAGGTATCGTATAAAACCTATGTACATCGAGTATCGACGCATCCTTCTAACTGCGATATTAAATTGAAGAGCGGCGATTTCAATAGCGTACCTATTGAGAAATATTAATGGAAAATTTATGAGTATATTGAATTTTGCATTATGAAATTTGATTAAGTCATATGGTGTTAAATTTTTCGCTAACTTTGTCTGTTTTTCACGTGTTTCACATATTTTTATTTCGTAATTGCACTGTATTGTTAATTAGCAATACCCCGCGGCTTCGCTCGCGTTCAATTGCTGGTATAGCACATGTTTAGAAATGGGACGCGGCCTCTGGAAGAGTGGGTGGTATTTTTGGATAGGAGAGATAATAGGGAATCTAAATATACGTATAATAAATATATTTTTTAGAAAATGAAGGAGTCAAGTTATAAAGACCTAAAGTTACAAAATAATCATATTTTTTTTTCATACCTAAATAAGTTATTACTAAGGATAAACATACATTTAAATTAGTATAACAATGAAATTTTTTTAGTTTCGATTTTTCAGTAATTTGACTTAAAACAATATTTATTATATATTTATTATAAATATAATAATCTGACGTTTTGGCAAAACTGTCAATTCCTTTTTTAAATACCGTTCTCATGATATACCTAACAGATTCTCACTTATGTTAATAGATGAATTGCGCTTAATGATTGCAGCCGCTGGTATTTTTAAAAATAGCAGGTATTTTAATAATATTAAGTTCTAAATTTTTTTTACTACTTTTTTCACAAAACAACATATTTTTTTTTTCAGATGTAACAGATAAAACAATGTAAGAATCTAAATTATTAAACGTTAATCTGTCAACTCATTTTTATATGGAGATTTTTAAGCCCAAATTTTTCACTTTTCCATACAATTTTTCAAACATTTTTTTCATACGAGCTTTGTTCTGACAATTACAAACACAACAAGAAAAAAATAGCCAAATTTCAAAATTCACTTACAGAGAAATTACACATATATATAACAAACATCGTGTCTTCGGACAAATCACTACATAACTTATTCACTATTGAGTTATCTACTTAGCATTATACTTTCTTTAGTATTTACTTTACCCAAAATGGAAATAATTAAAAATTAGGAAAGATAACCTAGATTTTATATTCAAGAAAAAAAAAATACTTACAAGGATTGAATAAATAGGTACTTTTATGATGTAATTTTCTAAGTAATAAGTTATGAGTTTACAATAAGCAGTTGTAGCCCAGTGGTAACGCGCTTGCTTGGGTAACCGAGTGAATCGGGTTCAAATCCCGAGTCTCACACCTCTGATATTTTTATGTGCGAATCATTTCTAACATGATTACCACTTGCCTTACGGTGAAGGAAAACATCGTGAGGAAACCTGCATGTCTGAGAAAACCTAGCAAGTTTTCGAAAGACATGTGAAGTCCACCAATCCGCACTTGGCCAGCGTGGTGGACTATGGCCTGATTCCCCTCGTATTGAAGGGAGGCCCGTGCCCAGCAGTGGGACCTTAAAATGGGCTGAATACGAATGAAGTTTACAATCATAATACTAAGGTTTAACATAAATATGAAGTTTTGTATACAAAGAATCAATAAATTTTAATATTCTCTTTATTAAATCAACAATGAGAAAATAGAATGAAGCTTTTGATTTTAAAAGTGCTTTAAAACAAATGAACTAGCACTCGAGTAAGTTATGCTTTGTTTAAAGTTATTGTGATTCCCCTTTGCCTAGAAACTAGAGAATGAAGGAATCTTAATAGATAAACGCAGTGCGAAGGATAAGAAATGAACTACAAAAGTGTGGAATTACAGCCCGCTAAGAAAACGTATAGCTTTGTAAATTATTTTTTTAAATGGAAGTGGAATTTAATTTTCTTTGTTTGCTCTGCGTTTGATTGCATTTCCTATTCATATGAAGGCAGTAGCGACGCCATCGATGCTCATGTTTCGGTTAATTAAAACGTACAGTTATGTATTTTTTCTTTGATGTACTTTATTTATGCTGTCTGGAGTTTCGTTCTTTGTAAGATTATTGAAAAATACCCCTAAATAAAAATAGAGATAAATAAAAAATCGGTCGGAGACACGCACGAAGGGTTTCGTACCATCGTACATGTATTATTACTTTATTTTAAGTTATTTTTGCTTTACTTTGCTAGTACAAACATTTTGACAAGTTACAGTTATTTAGTACCAAGTGGACTTGAAATCTGCCATGTTCAGTGTACTGCTTGTAGGAAATTGAAGGCACGAAGTTCAGTTATGTAAGGAAAATTGTATTCTAACAATGCTTTAAAATTTGAAGTAACATTATATTTTTATTAGAATTTATTCGCACTATCTAAAAGTGGTTAATATTAGTAATCACATCACACACAATCATCAATCATAAATGTATGAAACATTTAATTGCAAATGTTATTTTTAAAAAATTTAAATTATATTAAGCTATAATCTACTTGCGACTCTGCTACGAATCTGCTACGACAGCGTGGTAGGCCCAGACGGAGATGGCGGGATGAATTGGACTCCTTCCAGAGTTACTATGGCAAAAGATAGAGAGCAGTGGAGAAAGAGTAAAGAGGCCTTTGTCCTGCAGTGGGACACTACAGGCTTATAATAATATAATAATAATATAATCTACTTCCAAAATACACAAATTAATGCGAAAATAATAAAAATGTAAAAAATAGTATTATTATTTCTTTATTCAACTTATCACCGACGCAAAAAGGCCCTCTTTTTAATTAGAATTAAGTTATAAGTTTAACGTGTGTATCTGATATCTGTGTATCTGTGTATCTGTTTGTGGAGTCATAGCGCCTAAACGGATGAGCTGATTATAATTTCGTTTTTATAGTTTGAAAGGTGACTAGATTGAGAGTGTTATTAGCTATAAATCAAGAAAGTCCGTTTAGCCCTTTGCAGATTATCAGCTTTTTTCTAGACAGTAAAAGGATATGAACAACTTCCATAGGTCTAATCGATTCGAACCTTAGTATCCCGTGACTTTAATGACATTGCATAGATATGGTAACATGGGCCTGATGCTGCAGCGTCACTTAGAACTGCAATATACTCAACTCTTTACTAAAACACTTGCAGAGATATCGTGTTTAGGCTCATTAAAATGGCCTCAATGACTAGGTTAGTAGGTGTTAGGGGGTTTTATAATTTTTTATTTAAAAGTTATAATATTTTCAAATCTCCATAACATAGGCTTTTTACTGTAAGGCACCTAGGGCTGCACTCCAGAGACGTGAGAGGTGAGGTGCTGGTAATTAATATTTTTTATTTATTGTTGAGAATAAGGCTTCACGTGACACGCTCCCGCTACACTGTTTTGGAACCAATCGAAATATTAACATGTTATGTATTTAATTTTTCTTTTAAAAATAAGTCCATAGCCACTTCTTAGAATCAATCATCTAATTAATTAGGATGGCAAATAAGGAGCTTTTCCGCTTAGAGATAGTAGCTGAAAAATCTAAAAATAGTCGACTGGTAACGATAATTTGCGTAATAGAAAGAAAATCGTTTTCCCAGTCCACCAGGATGCTCGTTTATTAAAAAAGCTTTCGTTGCGATAGCAAATATTGTTATGTTGTTAGCTTTTTTATATTTTTTTATACTTTGTATTTAAAATACTTTCTTGAATATATGAATGGTTTGTATATAAATGTCATGTTTTTAAAGTGAAAACTTCTTCTTCTAAAGTGAAAAGCAACGCTGGGCACCTTTGGGATGGGCAAAAAGCACTGAATTCGCGTGACCATCACGCTTAGATACATAGTGACGATAAAGTGACAGAGACGGAGAGTCATTTCACGAAGTGTGAGCGAGACAGTTAGTGACGCCAGTTATATTTTATAAAATTGATATGTTTTTATAAAACAGAGCAATAAATTAAAATTTTATTTCTATATAGAAATAGAATAAAAAGTTGATAAAAATAATTTCTGATAAAAAAAATACTTCCCAAAAAATATTTTTTAACAACCCAAAAATAATGTTTACAAGTTTGTGAAGCTAAGAAGTTTTCATTTCTGACGTGCGGTCCTACTTGTAGGACTGACGGTTTTTTTTTTTTCAATTAATTGCACTAGGTGCCTTATAGTAGCCCGTATGTTACTCCACGTCATAGTCTATCTGTGTATCATTCATTTTTTAATCTGTCCAGCCAAAGTAAAGCTCCAGGAGTAACAAACATACATACATTCAAACTTTCGCACTTATAATAGTATGTAGTAGTAGAAGTATTTTACTTAATAAGGGACTAAAAAACGAATTTAATATTATTTGTTTTTTTTTGAAGTCATACTTCTTTTAGCACGCTTGAAAAAAATTATGAGAGTAAAATTTTTACGATGCACGCGCACACCGATAGTCAAAAAGAGACATGATGAATTTAGCTGAAAGCGACATGATGAAGTTAACTGCATTCCTTTTACAGAGAGTTGTGACATACGAGATGAAATCTTTAGCTATTTTTGTTCTGTTACGCCAAAGAAGTATAACTTCTTACGTGCGTACATAAGTACACACACACGTTTTTTTTTCTTTATGTTTATGCTACTAAATCAATTCTATTCATTATTCAGAAGTAACAAAAGAAAAATATTCATCGAATCCGCTTTATGTCCATCCTATTGTTCGGCCGTAACCCACTCTTGTTAGTGCGGTCCTACGTATCAATGCATTTCAATTCGGTTTCAGTTACTATTTTGATGTTAATTGGGATCGCCTTACGCTATTGATTGAAATTATGTCTTAATTAATATAAACGTCATACATGTACATTAATAATCTATACATATAATAAAATTGTAACTAAGCCGAATCTGTACATTAAATATCTTTTGGAAAATCTTATTAAAATAGACTTTATTATCGATACAGAAGCCAAATCTATTTTTTTAGTATTTTTGTCTGTCTGTATGCGGTAACCCGCATCACGGGAAAACCACTGGTCAGATTTTGATGAAATTTGGTATGATGATAACTGGTTATCCGGGTCAACATATAGGATACTTTTTACTGCAGGAAAATATCTAATCTCTGAGCTAAACGTTAAAATGTAACTAGGGACGAACCCGAGCGGAGCGAGGGTGAGTTGCTAGTATATTATAATGTTTTATTTTAGTGGTATATTGACATGTAAAGCACTACCTTATTACTTATTAGCTTTTCGTACTGTAACGGATTCAATTTTAGGATAAAATAAAATTATCTTTTCGGATTTTTTGGCGGATTTATTTTGATTTTTGGTTCCCCACGTTTCAAATGCTTTACAGCAATCATGGTCACGGGAGAGACTAAGGTGTCAGATATCGCAAAGGTATAGTTGTTACAGACAGCCTACCCACAAAATAACAAAATGAATTCAAAAAGTAAAAAAGTAAAAGTATTTTACAATAATACAGCAATTAGTTACTGATTTATATTATACTAGTAGATCTGACAGACGTTTTCCTGCCCGAACGTTGATTTTTCTTTTTAAGAGGACCCTGGATGAAACCCTCCAGGAATCCACTCAAATACACATACAAAAGCCATTTAGGAGCAATTAAATGACATGCACACGTACAGAAGAATTGTATACTATGAATTGTAACTAGCTGTGGTATAATTATCTTATTAAGTTTATCTTATTATCTGAGAACCTGGGCTCGTGCCCCGGGTCGAGCTTAAATAGTTACTAAGCTTTTCTTTTTTATTTACGAAAAGTACTTAAGTATTGGAATAATGAGTAAGTACTTGAATATACTCACCGAAATATTATCATCATATCATCCCACCGGAGTGTGTGAGTTGAAGTAGATATATATAGAGAGTGCACTCCTGTGTATAATATGTGTTAGACTGGCCGCCGAAAGTAAAATCGGTAAAGACAACATTATTATTACCGTAATATAAATATAATTATCAGTTTATAAGTACCTACTAGCGATGTGCTACATCAAATTAAAAAAAAATCTATTAGAGCAACCGGTTTTATTTTCATTGAACACTTAAAAAAGTCATGCATATTTCACAGTGGGTTTTATTCTGCTGGTTGATTTTTTAAATAAGAAGAAATATATTTTTCAGATAAAATTTAATCTACTAAATTTCAAAAAATCCTTAAGTACTTAGATATGCATGTGATAATAAGGTTGCGTTGTCAAAAGTTTATCCATTTTAAACCTGTGTTTAGGTTAGGTCCCCGGGTTTATGAATCAGTCACTCAAAATAATTATTTACAATTATTTAATAGAAAATGTTCACAAGTTGCTTTATGTGTCACTAACACCTCAGTTGTAGTCGGAGATATATCATTTGCAGCCGCTTCCGCGTTGCGCGAAATTTTCTTTAGATAATATTTATGAAGTAAGACCAATAAGTGCTGTTTGTTTGATGCTACGGTACAGTTTATAATATCCTACGTTTTAACGTTTAGTATAGATTTATCGGAGATGAGATATTTTCCCACAGTAAAAAGTATCCTATATGTTGACCCGGATAATCAGATATCATCATACCAAATTTCATCAAAATCCCCCCAGTGGTTTTTTCGTGATGCGGTAACAGACAGACAGACAGTTAAAAATTCTAAAAACTCTGTATCGGTAATAATGTCTATTTCAATAAGATTTTCCAAAAAAATATTTAATGTACAGATTCGACTCAGTTACAATTTTATTATATGTATAGATTTACGTCAAATCGATACGTCCAAGGAACCACATTGAAACTCTACTACTGAGTTATATAAATTCAAATTAGCTATAATACTGATTTACAATGAAGTTTTTAGTAGGATTCGATGTCTATGTTAGACACAAATATAATTATTCTTTATTTATTCATGATTTTTTTCTTTTAATGTCATCCAATTTCTTCTCCAGTCACGTTCGCGTAGAATAGTGTCAAGAACACTAGTCACATTCTCGTCTTTACTTATTTGCATACCAATGTGGAGAAGTAGAGCGCTAGAACGTACCTAGTTTTGCATTCAGTGTTCTTCTTCGTGACACTCTTGACAGAGCGGTCGTTGTCACACGTAGCATTTTCTGTAG
This sequence comes from Fabriciana adippe, assembly GCA_905404265.1. NCBI lineage: Eukaryota > Metazoa > Arthropoda > Insecta > Lepidoptera > Nymphalidae > Fabriciana > Fabriciana adippe. The sequence goes on from FR990003.1 coordinate 10,254,641, forward strand.
GAGCAGATGTGATGCTCCTCATGATTGATCGCCACAGAAGTGGTATTTAGTGTCAGCTAGACTGAAACAAATCGCGAAAGGCAAAAAATAATTTTTAGAGTTAACCTTGGACTCGGAACTCAAAGATAAGATCGCATAATATATAGTGACAACACGATCAACGATGTTATTATTTGTGTATTTACTAAAGAAAAATTCACTGAATCGAAATGGAAATTTTCCAATACTTAAAAGAAAATATCTATGCAAAGTGAATACTTGAGTGCATCTAGAATGCTTATTAAGTCCTTGCCTACTATTTTTCTACAGGCGATGAAGAAAAGTTACACAATGGCTCTCGAACCATCTCATTGTTTGGAAAGCTTTGCCCTAGAGCGGGACATCAATAAGCTTTCATTTACTGTATCGTTTTTCTTTTCGTCATATTGTTTCGCTTCATTGCCTTTCACCTGCTCAACTCTCAGAAAGTATTACACTTGTGCTTAAGTTTTATTTACATAAAACTAAAATATATTAGGGTGCTACAAATTCAAGCTTTTATCTAACAAGAAAAACTATTTACGGAGCCAAGAGTCGTCTTGTAGTCATCCCCAAAATGGCTAAATAAATCTAAACAAAATGTTATAGTACCTAGTAGGAGATCCAAAATTAATTGGTGGACCCCTCACTATTTTTTGGGCGAAATATACCTATTTTTAAATCATAAAATATATTAAAAAACACGACCCAGGGGGGTTATCACCAAAAATTGGCTCAATTCAAATTAAATCTAATCTAATTCAAAATTTTAATAGCTTTTTTTGGGTTGACACATTCCTTATTTTTTAGTTATCTATCATGTAAGCAATATCGTGGTCAAAAACTAGTTTAAATTTATAAATACAAATAATAAAATCGCTTAGGTATGAAACAGGTGGCGGTTGATGTATAAGTGTGTATGAATACACGATCTAGATCTACATGCTTTTAACTAAAATTCTAATTAAAGCAAAGCTGAAGATATGTATTTATTGAATGTATGAGCAAATATTCATTACATAAAGAGGAAAATACTACTCGCATTGTTTATTGATATGGTTTACAGTTTATGATGCCTGCATTATTTAAATAGCTTACATGCATGCCTCGTTCTCCACATTCCACATTCGTTCGATATGTGTGTTTTGACGTCCCGCCGTGATGCATCTTCATTAGGAACGTGCAGACGAAATAAAAATCGATACCGAGTTTTCAGTATCAATTGAAATATTAATGGTTTTATATCCATCATTTCTGTTCCGTACGAATCTGGTTGTTATTTTTTTTTATTTTAATTTTGTTTGTAATTTTTTTTTTATTTTGTGTATACATTAGGCGTAGTCGTAAGTGTACAGAGGCAGGTGGAACTCAAGTTTCTCTACTCGACTGGTTTATATTTACCTACTTGTACTAAAATATTAGCGATATTCCCTTGCTTCGTTAGGAATTAGGATCCAATTCTAGGTGCCTTATAGTGGCCTATGTATTACTCCAGGTCATACTCTATGTGTTTACTAAATTTAATTTTAATACAAACAATATTATATAGTAAACTTGAATCTTATTTGTTATTATTACGTCTCTATGATCTGGAATAACCCATAGAATATTGTTAGTATTATATATCGATACCGGAAATTTCAATTGTCGTAAAGGACAAAACATGAGTTTTCAGTAGAGCCAAAAAACAAAAAAAAAGATTGTTTTTGTCTAATATCTTTTTCAAACACAGTACTATATTCATGATGTCCAAAGGGACCCCAACTATTTTTTCGTGTTCTATCACTATAAATTAACAAAATAAACCAAACTTAATTATTGACGAAAATGAGAGACCTTTACGACCCACAAAAATTGAACTGGCGTACTTTACAGCCACGAAAAATTGGTTATGATGAAGTCAGAAGTGTAGCAAAGGACTAATCTTAATCATCAATGGGTAATACAAGTCAATTAAAACAGAGACTCAGGGAGTAAAAGGAACAAAAAAACTAAAGATCTAGTTAAGAAATACCTACAATAGGTAGTAAAACTAAGTGAAATAAAAGATTTTTTTTATTATTATTTATTTATTAATCAAAACATTTAATTAAAAAAGTGAGAAAAATGTTATTCTTATAGGAACTCAATATTTAAGCAAAATGTGCTGCCATTTTCTTTATTTAAATGGCAAGTAAACGTTGCAATGCTGTTTTAGAATAATTAGCTAATAAACTAATCTACTATCTAGTTTTTTTTATAAATTATTATAAAACTTAAGCAATATATATCAAAACAGTCTTAAACTTAATAATAAAATTAAAATAGCCAAAATAATAACAAATATTGCCCACCAGAACTCAAAACTCGAAACAATTGACATTCTAAAGTATTTATCAAATGGCAAGTAACTTCAGTCTTTTAAAATTATTAGTAATGAAACTTAAACATTAAATATATTTTTTAAAACATAATGAACTTTTATAATGTATTCAGCCCTTACTTTTATAATAATAAAATTAAAATAACCACTAAATATAGTATTGAAAAAAAAATCCAAAATTCAATGCTCCCAGCGGGGATATGGATTCGTGTCCCACTATTATATATATAACATATATAACATTACAATATTTTGGAACGAAAAGCATTTTTCCCTAATTGTGACTGAAATTACCCTAAATGTGGATAAACATTTCAAAAATAAAATCTAAAAGGTCAATTGTATCGTTATCGTCTTCCTCATAAGTTTCAGGAAGAATGTCTTTAACAGTTCCTAAAGACGGTAGATCTAAATAATCCTTATGAAAACGCTTTGGTATAGTTCCGTTGGTACATAAAAGCTTTAAATCGTTATACTTGGCGATTGGTATAGGGTTAGGTTTGTCATAAAGTTTTGGTAAACCGATACTAGAAGTATCGTCAGCACCTGTTGGATCTTGGTTTTGTCTTTTTGTTTTTTTTCCTTTGCCTTTTCCTTTTGATCCTCTTCCTTTATATTCATCATTATATAATGTTACAATTGGAGCGTCCTCATTTTCGTTCATTGAATATTATACTTCTATACTTTTAGCATTTTTTTTTCTTGAACGTGACAATGCGCATTGCTTTTAGCTGTATTTGCCTTTGAGAAGTATTGGTAAATTTTTCAGACACCAAGCTGTCCCATTTGATAAAATCGGAGTACTCCAAAACATTAATTTTGTATGGTTCAAGACGTTTTCTTGCAGATTTTATGTAAGTTGGCCATTGACTCGGATTCCAAACAATAATTCGTCTAACCTCGCGTTCAATGACCGCATGCATTGAATCAACGGGCATATAAGTATGTCCAGATAGTAAGTAATTTATTTGTACCACTTCTATGTTTTTGGAATTCTGTAAAAAGTAGTGTAGGGTTGTAAGAACTATCTTATTTTTATTCTGCCTAGGACAAGAGTCGCAATAAAGTAAAACATTTTTAACAGGACGTTTATCAATTTCTAGTAGGAATTTATAAATACGAGTAGCAATTTCATTGCTACCCCTTTTTCCATCACTTTCTCTCCATATATAACAATGTCCTATTTTGGTTTGGTTTTCATAGAATGTACAGTTATAAACAGCGTATTTTCTAGAGTAATATAACAACATACTCACTCCGTGAGGAGTATTAAGCACTTTTTGCAGGTCAAAGCTAACGGTGAGCGTATCGTTGGAAATTAATTTCTGATGGATTTTAAATCTTTGGTAACTAGCCTCTTTTTCCTCGAGATGAACAGCCATGTCCTTGATTTCTTTTTCTGATAATAATTCTGTATTTTCAGCTTTTGTACAGATTACACATTTGTCTTTTTTGGGCGTATGGAATCGAATATTGTAATCATCCTTAAATATTTTTATAAAAACTTTTTCACTTAGGTGTAATTTAGAATTATTTTGTCGTGTTTAAGATAAATCCTAAATAAATTTGTAGCATTTTTGAATTCTTGAGGTAAATATAGACATGAACTCTTTTTACGACAATGATGCGAAGGAACAGCTGGAAGGCTTTCAATAAAAGCTTTTGCTTATGCTTTATCTTCATCACTATACTTCTCGGCATGACATGTTCTCTTTTCTACGCTTGCCATACTTTCGTGTGCATTTTTTACTGTATATAAAATAAACTTTTGAGTGATATCTAATCTGTTAATTAAAAACTTTTGACAAACTGATCTAGATCCTTCACTTTCGTTTATAACATATTCAAATGATTGGCTTCTTCTGCTTTCTACACATTTATTCCATCGGCATTATGAACGAGACAAAAAATACTTTTTCTTAAAATTAGGGTCGTAAAGGATAATAAAAAACTAACGATCTTTACGCCCTAATTACGTAAGATAAAGCAAAGCATAGATTAGGTCGTAAGGGATTCGATTATCAAATAAGATGCTTACGACCTTTTGATTTGTAATAATAATATTGTTCATAATGTCGTATAAAAAGTTCAATGCAAAAATTAAATTACGACCTCATAAATAATAAAAACATGACTTTACACTCCCTATTAAAAATTATTTTTACGATACATCCCAAACTGTAAAAAAAATCGAGCTAGAGCTGTTGAAAATCCAGGTCGTAAGGGGTTTTTTTTAAAAGATAGGATTATTTTAAATATACCAATCGATAGAGCTCGTGATGCTGATTCCAAATATATATATAACTCATTTTCGACAAAATGTCCTTTACGACAATTGAAATTTCCGGTGTCGATATTATTAGCAACTTACTTACCCTCGCTTCGCTTCAGGTTCATCCCTCGACAAAAACAAATCTATCCCACGGAAACACACGATAAACAGTAACCTATGTGCTATTCCAGACTATAATCTATCTCTGTGCCAAATTTCATCCAGATCCGTATAGCTGTTCTGGCATGAAAGAGTAACAAACATCCATCCCACAAACTTTTACATTTATAACAATATTAGTATCGATATTAAGTTAGTCTCTAATAGCGTCTCTAATAGCCCTTTGTAGCTTGATACAATATATACTCGAACGAAGCGAGGGTAAGTCCAATAGTTTACCATATTATAGCTATTTACAAAAATCATGATAATTATTATTATAGTTATATATTATAGTTGATATAATATCAAATAACAAATATTTTATTCATAAACAAACGAGACGATGAAGTGAGTATATAAGGTTATTTCATCTTAAATAAACTCGCCCCCTTTCTATTTTGACGGCAATTAGGGGTAGGTAAGTATCCGACCTTGAACTTTACTTCCCTCAAGGGTTCGTCGTTCGCTACAAAACACGGTGTAGATACCCTCTCAAAATTACGTAAATGTGAAGTGACAAGTGTTAATTTTTTTTTAATTTAATGTTTTGTTGAACACAACACTATATATTACACTTATATTACACTTTAGAAAAAATATTTTTGTCAAATTAATAACAAATAATAAAATTATAACGGGGAAAAGTTATAAATTAAGTTAGAGTAACTTTTAAGGACTTCAATCGGTCAAGTAATAAGTTCATTTATTTATCTGCGCTCTCGTATATAAAATAAGGACAACATTTTTTTTATAGTTTTGGTTTAAACACTTAAGAGAAATCACTGCTTGAAATAATTTTTTAAATTCAAAAACAATGTTTGAGTTACGTTGTTTACTTAATTATTTTTAACTATTTTTGAAGTTTCAAATCGAAATTTAACCATAATCATTATTGAAAATTTGAGGAAAACATAATATTATATGAATAGAATTTACCTAGCTATATAAAAAAACTGACTGATTCTAATATTCTTTATCGATATAAAGCTTGTCAATACGCAATGGCTACTAAAAATGAACAAAATCGTTTGATAAAGATTTTGGATCTTATGATACAAAGTGTAAGAAAACATATCTCTTAGGTGGATTTTGTTCATCATTTAAACAAAACATACTTTGAATTTAAATTAGTACTTAATCAAAAAGTAACTTCAACAATAAACTAAACATAAGCATACTTAATTACTTCAATCAATAAAGTTTTACAATATAATCATTATATCGAAAACAAATAAAAATATGAATCACAACTCGAGCCCCGAGAATATTTATAAAACAACCCGTGCACATTTAACATCAAAGCTTACAATTTTATTACATTGCTCGCCCGGGCTGGTGCATCCCAGCGGTTGCCATGGCAACGCCGGGGGCCAGCTACCTACGTCGTGCCTAGCCTACGGTCTAGACCGAAATATATCGTGAAATACATTTATTACTACAGTTGAAAATGTACTTTATACTTAAAACAATAAGGCTTACTATGGATTGTTTGGAAAATTTTAAAGAGATGTAATAGCGAGTTGTTTAGCGTCGGAAGTCTGAAATTAGTACTCCTTTATAGGATATGAAACGGGACACTAACAAAGGCTTCTTGTTTGAGCGTTTGGGGATTAGATATGAAGGGTCTATTAATTTGATGTGGAATTGCTGGTAATATTGATTTTATCTTTTTAAGGGTTATAAAGATTAACGTTTGATATAATAGTCTAGTGTTATATGATCTGTGGTTTGAATTTAGTTATTTTTATTCTAAAACAATAAAGTAGCAGGCTTTAATAAAGATTTTATATTTTTTGTAACCAAAACGTTCACTCTTATCGAGGTTCCTCTTTTAACAGTCTCTTATCAACCAACTCCCTTACATAGATATTTGTAACCAAATATAATAGTTTAATCCTCGTGTCGTCCATAAAGTCAAGAGTTACTAATAACGTACAGAAGTCTAACGGAAATGACTTACGCTTTACGCGAGGTGTACCTACTTAGGAACATTCTCAATCTCAACCCAGTCACTGACTCAGTCTCTGAGCAAGTCGAGTTTCACGGGTGCACAAAAATATCATATACACAAACTGGGAAGGAAGAACTGATTGACCAAGGATATAAAAGGGGGAGGATTCAAACACCCTTATAATAAACGAAGTTTAGGGATTAATGTACGTGTCAGTAGTAATCATTCGGACGAGCAGCAGAAAGACCAACATCAATGACAGTGTTCGGCACGCTGTTATCTAATATCGCAACTCGAAGATGGCAATATCTCAAATAGACGAGTAGGAAATAAAAACACTGGACAAAACGTATGTGATGTGTCTCATAGTCGTTAAAAAATCCATAATAACACAAAGAAATTTGACAAAATATATCTTATGTACCAATGTACCAATTACCTACTTACTCACAGATAAGTAATATTTTCTCAAACGTGCTTGCTATAACATAATATATAGCGTTTCTTCTTTTATGGTAGAATTGTAAGAATTCATTTACTTTTATGTTTTAATATTATTATTTTATTCAAATGCGCCTATAACGCGTGGAAATTCTGAAAGGGATGAAAACAAAGCTGAAGGCCTAAAATGCTTTTAGTGAAACAAATCGGAGCGTGTGTCTGCATATCACCGAACGATCATAGATTTTATTTCAAACTAGCGGCTCACCCTTGCTTCTTTCGGGTCCGCCTCTAGATAAACAAAAACAAATCTATCCCACGGGAACCATATGAATTATATTATTGTAAAGTTTCATTAAAATCCAATCAGTAGTTTTTGTGTACTAAGCTGTATAAGTTACTGTAGTTTTTTATTTATCCCACGGGAACTCTTTAATTTTCCAGGATGAAAAGCAGGGGATAACACCATACAAAATTTCGTTTAAATCGGTCCAACAGTTTCGCAGATTAGCATGTAAAAACAGACAAACAAACAATCAGACAGAGAAACAAAAAAATTGAAAAACTCTGGATTTGTTCTATTTCCCTTCTTACATCACCCTGACTCGGTTTTTAGCATTTTTTTTCTATGTACAGACATTCGACCTCTACAGTGTTATTATATGTATATATTTACTTTGTTCTATCGTCACGTAAAATTTATGCACTGTGGTGCAGAATAAAGATCAAAGAGTTAAATCCGCTAATGGACGCAGGTGAGTGCATTTAAGTATTTCTTAATACTCATAAAAACTCCATTTTTATATTCTTCATTTAATTGTTTGATATTTTCTTTCTATCTTGATCTTGATTGCTCTCAGGCAAATTACACAGATGAATTTACTATCCGATTGCTATGATAAACGTGTATATTTGTCACTCGTACACGCTTAAGACGGATTTGGATAAAATTTAGTGCAAGGATAGAATATAACCTAGGTCCTAGAGTAACACATAGGCTACTGTTAGTAATAAATAGGCGTTATCTATACAGATAAATAAAATTGAAGTGTCTGTTTGTAATGTCGAAATAACAGCTTTATACTAAATGCATATGGAATTGTATACGGTACTTATAAGAAAACACAATTTTTAAAATTTTTGTCTGTCTGTCTGTTTGTTTCGGCTAATCTTCAAAAAGGCTGGATCAATTTTAACGAGACTTTCACTGGCAGTTAGCTGATATTATAAGGACTAGGCTACTTTTATTTTAGAAAAAAAGAATTAGGGTTTCGCTCAAAAAAATTAAAACGTAGCTAGGGACGCACCCGAGCGAAATGAGGGTAAGTAGTTAGTATAGAAAAAAATATATTTAGTGTACAGATATAACCTCTCTTCTATTCTATTTACTATATCTAGTATATTTAAACGAGCAATTCTTGTATATAAGTTTCTTTTGTATTAATTCAAGTTTTTAGTTTTTTGTCGCTAGTTGTACAAAAGGCCATGTAACACACCCGAGCAAAGTAAGTAACTGATATATTACAAAAATATTTAACAGATGAACTGAGCATCCATCACAACTACATTTATAAATGGATCTCATTTATTTATTACTAAATTCATCCAATTCGAAATAAGGTGTAGCACCATTATTATATTACTCATTGCTCTATTTGGGTTAACAGTTTCTATATACATTGCGGTTTGAACATCCCACAGATTGGATTTGTACAGTATCCGGTTGACTAGGGTTGGTCCGTAGGCCAATTATGATTATTACGCGGCAACTTGCCTTAACGGTTAGTATACTATTTGTGTACAAAATTATAAATAACTTACTTTTTCCAGAGAAAGATAAGTGACTAATAATCATATTATTAATACTAATATAAAGTAACGAATCAAATCTACCAATTGCATTTAATACTTACAATATTTAATAATCTAAACATATAATAAAATTTTAACTGAGGCGAATCTATACATTAAATATTTTCTTATTGAAATACTCATTATTATTGATACAGAGGTCAGATCTATAGTTTTTAGAATTTTTGCCTATCTGTCTGTCTGTGGCCGCATCACGGAAAAACCACTGGAAGGATTTTGATGAAATTTGTTATGATGATAGCTGGTTACCCGGGTCAACATATAGGATACTTATACTGCGGGAAAATATGTCATCTTTGAGAAATGTATACTAAACGTTAAAACGTAAGTAGGGACGAAACTTAGTGGAGCGAGATCGATAATTTAAATAAATTAGAGATAGAAATATCGATTCCATCTTCTTGTTAAGCTTCAAAACGTGTCAATTAAGCACAGGTTAGTATAATAGACTACTTCACCAATGTCACGTAGAATGGAGAAAGATTGAACAGAATTTTTGTTTTTCGAAATTATTCTTTCACAAAATGTCATATCCAAACTTTTGATGTCAACTTTACGAGTTGTGACAAAGTAGGAAAAAGATTTTGCCTTTGACGTTGTTTATGCGTTCGACATCACATCAAATGCGATACAAAATTTTATAGTATCAATTCGTAATGCGTAGCGTATAAGCTATATATAACTAATTGCATCAGTAAATCCGTTTTGGTTATAACTAAAATATATTTTTCAACTTACATAATATATAAAATTGTATTATTTTCATAAAGCAAGTGTGAAGAAATCAATAACGAATAATCTTAATATTTTCTCTTTTTTTGCAATTTAAGCAAACTTTTTATTCTCAATAATGATAATAAGTGTTAATTAATTTATTTATCTTTATTTTTTTATAAGTAATAATGTTTTAGAATGAACATATGTAACTCCATATGGCGATAATTTTTTTGGTTACGTCTAAAAATTCTGTAATTTTTAAATAAAAAACATCATATTGCAAGATAGTTGAAATTGCAGCTGTATACATACATATGTAATTTACGATGTATTTGCTACCGGCCAAATATTTGTGTGGTCGTACATGTACTTGTCATATTGGCGATGTGTTCCAGCATATTACAGATGTATGCATCATATCACAGCATCATGTTACAACAATAATTAATATGTTATATTTATATTAATATGGTATCACTATTTATGTTATCTCATTAATATATATATATATATTAGATTAAAATCAATCAAATATTATATTTTTTATGTAGAGTTTTAGTTTCTGACTCTTAGTGCGAACATCGTACGAGTACAATTACAGGATTTCAATAAAACTTTTTTCTTTGTATATCCATTTTTTTTTATTTCAAGGTATGTTTAATTTTAATTGTAATATGAATAGATTGTGCAAGTTTAACGACGGCTACAATTTACTGTAACATGCGAACTTATTAAAGCAACCTAAGCTTTCGTGTCTAGTGAGAATCTCTAACGGCCCGGCCACGACTTCTGGCCTTAGCGGCATGGGGCTGCGGGTTCTGCGAGCGGAGCGGTAGCCATGCCACATACGCCTAGTAGCGTTAAGCGACTGTGATCGAGGTGGACGTATTCAGTAATGGCATTATCCAAAGTGGCTCTGCTTTACCTCGAAAGCAATTCGACGAGTCGCCGCTCAGTTCATCCCTGCGTTACCGCTGCCCGCGCCGCTCTGTGTCGTGGCATCGCATTGGGTCGCGCGTAGAAGAAAGAGTTTATACGACCTCTTTTCTCGTTAAAGTCTGTTTAAAAACCACGACTTCAAAAATTTTTGCGATATGGACCTTTTTATGGAGGTGAAGTAAACATTTGTGTAACGAATAAGACAATTACAAAATAAAATCTCCTCAATTGTTTTGACGGGAGGGCACTAATTTATCGTCTGTTATTCAACATACTTTGGCTACTTCAAAAGCAACAAAATTAACTTTTCATCGAGCCTTAGTAAATAACTAATGTTACTACTATATAAATGCGAAAGTTTGGATGTATGGAAGTTTGTCACGCAATCACGCTAGAACAGCTGAACGGATCTGGATTAAATTTGGCACAGTATAGATTACACATAGTTTGGAATAGCACATAGGCTACATTTTATCTTGGAAAAATGTACGGTTCCCGTAGGATAAATTTGTTTTTGTTTTTCACTGGGGACGAACCCAAGCGAGGCGATGGTGAACCGCTAGTCACCCATATTTGTATTGAATACATACTGAGTTTATGATATTCTAGGTAATAAACTACATTAAAAACATCAATGCAAAGTCATACAAAAATCTCCCATCCTTTCGGTGATTTATATTTTGAAGTAAAACTTCTTTACGCACGCTTGACTTGGGGATAAACTGGTGAATGCGTGACGAGAGCTTTACGAAAAGTGTGATCATTTGTTGCCGTGGTAACCGTTGTTATTTTCTGACAAATGATATATAAAATTATATTCTTTCCTTAAATTATATTCTATAAATATATGATTGTGATATCCCTAATATGCGTTATTTAATTTTTTTATTAGTATCTCACCTATCCTAATTGTTTAAAACATAAATTGAATTTCATAAAGAGTACCGATAACCTACAGAAGTTTTATTTCTTGCGCGTGTACACATTCATACACGCACTCTTTAATTTTTTTATAAAGTTACGTTTTTATTTTATTATTGTAATATTTCACATTTAATTAGAATATACGTAATTTCTGAAATTTCATCAAAGGCGTAATATATATTGAAAACAGATTTCATGGAATCGTGTTGAACGTAAACAAAGCTTAAAATAAAATCAATATCGCAGTGCATCTAGGTCCCGGGTACAGTTCGGAGAAATAGCTCGGAGAACATAATACGGCTCAAATTTCATGTAAGGGATGTACATCAATTATTATTATTCTGCGAACTTCATACGTATATGTATTTTAATATGAATATTGTACATGTGGGAGTGGACTCGTAATAAACAAGAACATGTACAAATGTACTGATGATTTTAAAATGAACGTAAACGGGAAAGTTACGGCAAATCGGATAGATTTAGGGTTAAAAAATATTCATAAAAACTCAAAATAAGTCAGGAAAAATTATAACAATCAAAAACAATTTTTATTATCATTAAAATAAATATATTCATAACGTATGACTAGTATAGGTTTGCTTATACGCTACATTTCTGGGCTTGTTAGGCAGGTAATAGATTAGAGTGTCAAGAGCAGATAATGATATTGCTTCATCTCGGTATAATTATCTCTTTTGATCACTTTTGAGTCACTATCGCATCTCAGACTTTTTTATCCCTATAGATACCTACGTATTAAACTCCCATATACTTAAGTTAAAATAGAAAATCCCTATCTTATAGTAAATAAGATATCTTATAGTAAATTAAAAAAATCAAATCGGATTAGTAAGTGAAAATAGCGCGTTCAAACAAACAAACAAACAAACAAACAAACCAACCAACCAACTAACAAACAAAAAACTCTGCCTCTTTATAATATTAGTACAAATGCGCATAAAACTTATGTAATAGACGGGAACTCTATATATTCTTTCATCGAACTTTTTTTTTGACTTTTACAAAGTTTATGTTGAGATATGTATGGAAAACTCTAAAATATAATATAAAGATTTTCCTTATTATGAGCTAGTAAAGTCCAGGCAAAAGTAACTGTGTTAAGAAAGTAATTACTTTTGTGAAAAAAGAGGTTTTTCTTGCTTTAAAGCTGCAGTAGAAATAAATTAGTTATTTACTTACACACTTTTAGTACTGAACCAAACATCAAACATTGTAGAGCAAACTCACGTTGCAACTTTATGAATGTAAACAAAAGTAAATAGTGTCCTGCTATATTGTAATTATTCTGCATACTAAAGTTTGTTTTTACATTCGACTTGTCAAAGGGTTATTCGTTCAGAGTTTAATATTTCAATCTCTCTGTGCCAGGGCTTGGAACTTTGTTTCAAATAGTATTTACTATCATTTTTGTCAAAGGATGGTAAATATTGTATTTTCCTTTATAAGGTGCATACTCATTTTTTACCTTAGCTAGGCCGAAATATGCCCCAGTGCTCAGCAATAAGATCAGTTAAACGAATCTAATCTCCACCGCCTCTAAGCTCCATCATCAGACCTTCGGACCAAGCATGTTATAATACTACACTTATCAAAACATACTAAACGAGTCCAAGCTCGAGAGGCTTGCTATAAGCTATTGTAAAATTTCAAGTTCCAAATCAAGCTCTATTTTCCTATTTCTACATCAGATCAAATATTATATACCTTACTCGTCAAAATAAACTAAATAAACTTTAACTTTTCAGTGGTTGCTGTTAAAAATTTCAACTATCCGAGCTCCATCATTAGAGCCTCGTTTCCGAGTATCCTATGTAAACCTCGTCAGAAAAAGCTCGACGATGGCGAGTTATTGTATTATTAGGCTAAAGTCGTGTTTCTACATTTGCTTTATGACATTATTTGTTTATAAAAGAGTTAAATAGTGGATTAATAATAAAAACATCCTTGTTGTAACGTCCTTTTATCAAGAAGGACTATTTAATGAGAATGATTAATATTTCAAGGGTATTAAGGCTTTTCTTTTGTGTCACGATATCGATCTTTATAAGGAACTACCGACTCACCCTCGCTTCGCTTCGGGTTCGTCCCTAGACAAACATAGATCTATCCCACGGGAACCGTACATTTTTCCGGAATGATATATAGCTTATAGCCTTCCTCAGTTAACGGGCTATCTAATGCAAATAGAATTTTTAGTAGTAGTAGTAGTTTTTGAGATTAGCGCGTTCAACCAACCAACCAAACAAACAAACTCTTCAGCTTTATAATATTAGTATAGATTAGTATTATATACTTTTATCAGTAATATATTATGTATATGTTATCATTACTTTTATTTTACTTTTTTTTTTTGCACTATATTGCCCGCTGACATCTTCTTCCACATCCAGAGGTTGACTGGAAGAGATCTCTTTTAGAGATAAGTCCACCTTTTTGAACTATATTTATTGTTGTTTTTTTTTCTGTATCACATCTAAAGTGCAATAAAGAATATAATAATGTGTCGGTTAAATCATGGACTCGAAGATCACGTACAGAACTAATTCTAAACTGGAAAAATCTACGAGTGTCTCATCTTCGTATTCCATATTTAGTATCGAGTTATTTATGATAATACTTAAGTGTATTCAAAAAAGTGTGATTCTTTATTTTATGAATAGACTCTACTTCATCTCTAAAAAGGTCATAGAGAAAGGATTTTTCAACAGTGGTAAAAAAATTGTGTATAATTTATATTCCATGAGATGGCCTTCTTTTCACCTTTAAAACCTGAATTATAAAATATTTAAAAGTCTATTAATAGTAAGGTATAGTTATAGTTTCCCTTCAAAAGAAATGGATCATAATAGTTAGTACAGATCGATAGATATTAGATAGATAGTATAGTATAGTTAGTGTGATTTTTTTTATAATATGACATCGATCGGTATGTGAAATCGATTAATTAAGTAAAAATGTTCAGTTTCTCATTTTTATTCAAACGTTATTAATAGAATAAAATAAAACACTTAATTAATAAAATACATTTATTCAGGAAAATATGAGTAAGAACACAGATTTTCGAAGCATTTCTAAAGTACAGCTAGAAAGAAATAAAAAATCTATGTACATATAATATAAAAGATCCCAAATACATTTAAAGTACGTTTATAAAAACATGTAGAATGCTTTCAGGTCCAGATGAAGTGGTGTCAAAAAAATTTGGACAAGTCCATCATTATATCGAAGTGATTAATATCTATATAAAGGTGGAGCTATCCAGTGTCCTTGACAAACATGTAGTGACTCCGATGGGATTTTCTATTGTTGATTTCCATGTTTCTTGCTTTAGACATGACTTTCTGTATAGAAACTCTCATCCCCTATTTATTTTCCTTTTAGATATATTCAAATATATTAACCTCCACAAAGAAGGAACTCTTGAGCAAAATTTTTTTCGTACTTTTCTTCAATTTTTTATTGTTTAATATGTTGAAGAATAACATTTTTCAGATGCTTCTTCCTTTTGGAGTTGGAGGATATTTCATCGACTTTTGCCAACATTATAGTAAAAAAATATTAGAATTTGTACTATAATGTTAGCAATAATCGAAGAAGTAAAAATACTAACAGCCTGAAAAAGAATACGATAATCTATTTACACAATTCAATATAAATAAAAATTTGAAACGGAAATACAAGATGTTTAAAATACAATTTAACAGCAAGAGAATTGCTTAATGAAATAATAAAAAGTACATATTATTATCATACAAAATTTTGCGATTTTTTTGTAATTTAAGAGTTCAAAAATACAATGTTTATGATGAAAAAATTACACGAAAATTGATATATTAAAAAAAAGCCATTTATAAAACATTTTTGAAATATTTCTTTTAATAATAATTATAAAAAAAGATATCATGATGTAAATATATTAATTGTTAAATTTGTGAGTTATATTCATTCTTATAATTTACGTTCAACAGATTCGGAATAGACTCAAGCGCGGATCCAGTCCTCAAAAAAGGTTGTGGTCACAGTTATTTTTGTGTTATTAAAACTACGTTATATCGAAAATGCTAAGTTGAGAGCCAAAATTTTGAATTCAGACCTTATTTGACTGGACTACATGTACATATGTCATATTTAATGGCATCCAAATTCTGTGGTGTTAATATTATAAACTCCATATAAAGTGGTTGCCGGAAATTCTTAACACACGTAATGCTATAAGTTCAAATAACGTTGATCTCTTAAATAAATATAGTAACGGATGAGTTCTGTAATTTTCGGTGTTATGTTATACGGTCGGTTAAAATATTTTGCGCAAAAGATCATCTCATCTCCTTTGGCTCAAAACATCCTACCCTTACAGATAACATTAGTTTCTTTAAAAATCTTCTTTCTTGATTTTCTTAAGTTTTCTGAACATATATTTTGTACACATATCATCATGTCATTAATATTTAAGTACAATAATATTCTATAATAATAATAATACTAATACATATACATACATACGAGTCGTTGACAACCTGTCAAACGTGGTATACGCTTTTTATCCACGCTGCTGTACGTCATATTGTATCTTCATAATTACTTACAATGTCGAAATGTGATGTGTGTAAAAAAACTATTACAAAATCTTCTCCGGGATTGGAGTACAGTAAATGTGAACGGATTGTTCATCTCAACAATAAATGTACGGGTCTTACAAATAAACAGATTACCGCACTAAAGGCATCCTCTAGTCTTGACTGGACATGTCAAGAATGCCAGCTAGAATCACCGAGAAAAAACGCATCCATTATTATCCCAGAAGAGGAAGACGACGAAGAAGATGCTCATGTACAAATTAATACAAATAAATTCCTCAATAACATAACTAAAGAGGTTGAAAAAGCAATTAGAAAAGAATTGCGTGAACTAAATGAATCGCTACAATTTCACAGTGCAAAATTAGATGAAGTCGTGGAGCATATTGATGCATTTAAGAAGACCATAAAAGTACTAGAAAAGAAAAATACGGAACTAACCAACAAAAATAATAACCTAGAAACTCGTCTGGGAGCCCTCGAACAACAAATACAGGAAATAGAGCAAGAGGAGTTATCTAAAGTTATTGAAATTGCGAATGTGCCCTGCCAGAAAAATGAAGAAGTGAATGAAATAGTGAAAAAAGTAGCTATAAAACTCAAACTGCCCACAGAAGAAATTAAAAGTGCATGAAGGCTTCAAGGTAGAAAAGATCAAAATACAAACATAAAGGTTGAGTTTAATGATGAAGTTATCAAGGAAAAGTGGATAATGGCAGCTAAAAATGTGAAAACTACGGTATCTGACATTTACCCTACGGATAGAAGTAACAATAACATCGTTTACATAAGAGAAGCTATGACAAAACTAAATAAGCAAATTTTTTGGAACGCCAAGCAAGAATTAAAAAATAATCAAAAATTTAAATACGTGTGGTTCAAAAAAGGATTTGTGAGAGCACGGAAAGATGAGAATGAAAAAACATACATATTGAGAACCATGGGTGATGTATACGCGTTAATAAATAGCAAGATTTAAGAGAAACTAAAAAATTGTAGGTATATATCTTAATGTATTTCTAAAATAATTATGATGGCTTGTTTTTCGGATGAGATCAATGAAATTAGAGAATGTATAAATGTAAATGATTTCTTAAGTTTATTACCTAACAACCAAGTAAACCTTTTATGTATTCATTTTAATATTAGATCTATGATTAAAAACTTTTCAACACTGGAACAGTGCATACTGTCTTCTAACAAATGCATTGATGTCGTTGTAATTACGAAGGCTAATATCTCAGACAAAATTAGCTGTTTATACAATATTCATGGTTACCAAATGTTTACGGCATTGCGAAAATCACGTAGGGGCGGTGGTGTAATATTATATGTCAAGGATAAACATAAATGTAGCATTCAAAATATTAAAACAAAAAATTTTGAAAGTATTATTTGTACAATTACAACTATAACAAATTATTCTGCTATGTTTCTTGCTATATACCGTCCTCCTAGCTTAAGTAAAAATCTTTTTGTTGACGAACTTCGAGAAACAATTGCAAAATATTCTAAAAATAACGAATTATACTTGATTGGGGACATAAATATAAATTTAAAAATAGATAACCCTATAAAGCATATTTACAACAACACTTTATATAGTATGGGTCTTCTGTGCGGAATAACAGACCACACTAGGATCGAAATTTGTAATGATAAACTTAATAAATCCTACATTGATCACATATACGCTAGATCCCGCACACAAGACCTATACACAGCGGCCATCGGAACGACACTGGCTGATTACCGCGCTGTAATGCTGGCATGTATAGGCTTAAGAACGCAGGCTGTTCCGAAATATAAAACTTATTTAAAAAATCAAAAAGTTTGTGAATATTTAAATTCAATAGATTGGAAAAAAATAGACAACACGACATGACCAATAACTATACACGATTATATACATACAAGCTTTACAGAGTGCTACAAAAAATCTGAACAAAAAATAAAAATTAAATCTAGTTTAAAACGTATAAATAATGATTGGTTAAATAAAAAAATTACGAATGCTTGTAATTTCAGGGATGAGCTTTTCTTACAGTGGACAAAAAATACGAACGATAAAATATTAAAACAAAAGTACAATAAGGCAAGAAACTATGCTAATAAAATTATTCAAAAAAAATAAAATAATAATATAAAAACAGATATAATAAACAATAAAAGCAATCATAGTCGTCTGTGGCAGATTCTTAATCGAATCACGGGTAGAATAAAGTCCTCCATTGATGATGTTATTCGTAATGCTTTTGAAAAACATAACACCACCTGCAAAGATATAGCAGATAACTTTGCAAATACATTTAAAAATAGTGTGAATCAAATAATCCCTAAGTGCTCTAAACTATTGCTTCACAAATCATCTTATAGCTCTGAAGCAAATGTAACCATGCGCTACAAAAAGGCAAACACTAAATCCGTAGAAAAAATTATTATGTCATTAAGTACTAATAAGTCCCCAGGTGTAGATAAAATAAGAGCTATTGATATTAAAAAAATATGCGACAAAATTAAATCGGTTTTAGCGAATTTAATAAATGCAAGCGTTCTAACAGGCATATATCCAACTGTTTTGAAAACCGGGATTGTTAGGCCAATTCATAAGAAAGGCAGTCGAGAAGATTACTTAAACTACAGACCAATTACTATTTTACCTACTATTGATAAAATTGCCGAAAAACACATATGCCACCAAATTTACAAATTTTATGAGAGTAATAAAATACTATCAAAAAATCAATATGGATTCCAACCTAATAAGAGCACCACACAACTGCTATCAGAATTTACGGATAGTATATACAGACATTTAGACAACAAAGAACACGTTCTAATCGTATTTATTGATTACAGTAAGGCGTTTGATACGCTTAGACACGACAAACTGCTACAATCATTGTATGATAGCGGAATCAGAGGTAAATTACACACATGGTGCGAAAACTATCTACATGATAGAAAATACGTTGTCAAAGTTGGTGATGCAGACAGTTATACTGTACAGGTTACGGAAGGCATGGCTCAGGGATCGGTGCTGGGTCCTCTACACTATCTCACGTATGTTAACAGTCTTTCAAGCGTATTAAAAAAAAGTGAGATGTATCAATTTGCAGATGACACCTGTCTAATAGCTGCCGGAATAAATATAAAAGATACCCTTGCTCAACTGCAAGATGACTTTGATACACTTGCTAAGTGGTCGCACGACGTCGGTTTAGTGCTTAACGCAAGTAAAACCAAACTGATGTACATCAGCACTAGTCAAAATAGAAGCTCTTTCCAACCGACACTAATAGTACATACGCATGATTGCTTACATCGAAATAATTACAGTAATGTGCGGATATCTTGTGACTGTGATGCAATAGAGCTAGTAAACAAATATACTTATCTAGGACTTGTTATCGATAGCAGATTAAACTGGAAAATGCACATAAATCACGTATGTGACAAACTAACAGGGATATTGGCAAAATTTCATTTAATAAAATGTAAGATACCGTATAAAACACTTTTATTACTTTATACTTCTTTGGCCGAATCAGTAATATCTTATGGTTTATCAAGTTACGGAAGAACTTATAAAACACACTTGGATCAAATATATTTCCTGCAATTAAGAATTTTAAAAGAAATAGTTCCAGAAAATTTAAAAAAGACATTTATTAATAACTATCAAAAATTATTTGCATTCTTTAAGATTATACCAATACATGAAAAAACTGAATTAACGCTACTAAAAGAAAACTTTTTTAATGAAAATTTAAAAAAGATTAAGCATAGAGATCCAAAAAACGTAACAACTCGTAGCATGGTCAATTCAAATCTTATACTACCAGAATATTGTAACATGTACGGAAAAAGATCATTACGATATATTATACCTAAACTTATTAACCAATTGCCAATACCATTGAAAAACACAATTACACGAAAAAATATAAAATCTAAATTAAAACAATACTATCTTGAACGGGTAAATATACAATATGGTTGAATATTAATAACTTTTAAATATTTTTCTTTGCCTTTACTAATAAATCTAACTATATTATAGCATACATTAATTAAAAAAAATTAATATACAAATACGAATCACCCTATACATATTGCAAAAAATACAAGTGTAATTAACTAATGACCGCAAGAAGCTACTCGAACTCCGTCAACAAATGTATTCCTTTGTCTCAGTAAAAAATACATTTTACCCGCAAATTATTTAATATTACATAATTATAATTATTACTTTAAGATAACATGGTAAAATTGTAACATACACGTGATACACGTATATATATTGTTAGGATAGTGTGTGTGGATAATTGGTCATAATTTTTGTATATTTTCGACGACGCTGGTGCACGGTAAAACTCGAATGAGTTTATGATTGTACCTTTAAATTTCAATTATTGTTGTATTGTACTTGTATGAACTATTTAATAAATAAAAAAAAAATACATCAATAAGGCATTGTATAATTTGTGATACGCAGATTTGTGTGAGAACCAAACAGATAACATTCAAATTCTATACACCAAGTGATTTTCGAGAAAAGAGAGATATATCTGCCTATTTACATTTATAATAAGAACACATTATTTTTGATAAAGGAGAAAGCCAAGCGTGGGTAAGAATAATATACAAATATCATTAAATATGAAGAGTTTTCATTCATCTCATGTCTCTTGTTGATCTTCTTTCTCAGTCCAATTCTGTCGTAGATATCCACAGATCTTTCGACATCCGGTTCCATGAGGATTTTACAAAACGACCCATAGAAGCGGTTGTCAAGAGACCTAATTGACATCAAAATTGTGTGATGATTTAAATATCTATAATAAAGGGAAAGACACAATACATATTAGAAACTATAAGGAATGTTATACAAAAACAATTATACATATATAAATAAATATATTATTAGATTTTTTGGTTAGTTTTCTCCGGGTTCCATTTTTTGAGTTTGAGTTGAGTAATTCTGGGGTAAGTTTGTACTTAACTAAATTATTATATTATTTAATGAATTACTTTCTCACTATGTATAGAGTAAATAATAAGATTTAAAATAGGTTTACGATAACTAGCTTTCAAAATAATTATTATGACTAATTTCACAAAAAAAATTGTTATGTAACATCCTTTTTCAATCTTCTAATGACGAAGTATTTGTTAAGTCGGTTAAACCCTGAGACCTCCGTCACTATGTTGTCTAGTAAACTAGAGACAGCTGCCATAAGATTTTACTGACTCAACTTTACAGCAGTATTACTAAAGTTGAAAAATCAAAAAACAAACATTAAGACATAAGTAATAAAATTTTAGGTCCCTCTTTGGTTGTACGTAGGTTTACGTTTATAAATGTGGAAATTGATAACGTTCACGCATGATCTAGAACACTAAAACAGCTTCCTTGCAAATGGCCAGTTTAGTGTGATTAGCTGCGTTAGCCAAAATTTGTAAAAATACCTGAAGTTCGGTCGGTCCTTTCCAAAATTTTCCTTCACTTCAATCTATAGTGTTCTTACGTATAGAACTAAAGTGACGGAAAATTTGGATCTGCCGATATTAACATTTTCATTTACTTTTAACTCCTTGTTCGTGAGAAGAAAACTTGTCCATATAACGAAGATATAATTTTCCAACTTTCCCTCAAAACTAAAAACCATCCCCTAAAATTTACCCTAAAATTTCTTCCTATAATTTCAGGTAATTAGGTGATATTATTACCTATTATGAGAATCATTGAATAGACTTGTGTAGCTTCTATCTTGACTTATTTAACTTATGTTCCTATGTCTCCTAGATGTGGCAGAAGGCGACCACAGTACATCGCCATCCCGTTCGGTCTTGAGCTTCGCGTTTGATTTCGCTCCAACTTTTCCCGATGGCCTTCGCTTCATCAATGATACTCCACCGCCAGGTCTAGGACTTGCCTCGGTATATGGTTTGAATGCCTTTGGAGAGTGGGACCAATACAGCTCCATTTACGGCGTTTGATCTGCTAGGTGATCGGGACTTCATTGCAGCGTTTCCAAAGGTGCTCGTTGAAAATTTTGTCAGACTTTGTTTGGAAGACTTGGAGTTTGCTGCGAGATGTTCTCGGTGACTTTTCACGTCTCACACCCGTATAACAATATGGTCTTCACGTTGGACCGGAAAGTTTTGAGCTTGATTCTCCGTGTCAGTCTCTGTGATTGTCATATAGGCTGAAGTTGTGCGAAGGTTGATCGTGCTTTGGTGATCCTCATAGTGATGTCCTTTTCGGTTCCTCCTGTTTTTTATACGCAAATACCGAGGTATGTGAATTTGTGAACGCGTTCCATTGCTTCCGTGCCGATGACCAACGGGAATGTACTCGCTGCTCCGCAGCTCATCTCCTGGATCTTCCTTTTATTAATTTTGAGCCCTGTATCTCGTAGGTCGTCCAATTTGGTTTGCATGTTTGCGCAAGTGAGGCTTATGAGGCATATAGCGATGTTCTTTATGCCTCATTCTTTACCGCGGCGTTTGTTGTCCGTGGGAAGAAACGACAAGGAAGAGATGTGGTGAAAGGAGACATCTCTGTTTTACACTTGCGTGCACCGTCATGTCCTCCGAGACGAGCCCGTTATGCGTCACTTTGCAAGAGTAATTCTTGTATAAGGCTCTGATGAAGTCGGTTATTTTTACGAGGACACCAATTTTGCGTATTTAGGACCATCATCTGGTTAAAACTACCTTTTCTTCGATTTTTTTGCTTAACATGTTGGAGGGCAAAATTTTTCGGATGCTTCTTTCTTTTGGAGTTAGGTTTATTTCATCGACTCTTGTCCAACATAAAAGTAAAAAATTTAGAATTCATACTAGAATGCTAGCAATAGTCGAAGAAGTAAAAGTACCAAAACAGACAGAAAAAGAATATTATAATCTATTTACACAATTCAATATAAATAAAAAATTGAAATGAAAATACAATATCTCTAAAATACAATTTAACAACAAGAGAATTGTTTAATGAAATATTAAAAAGTAGATATTATTATCATACAAAACTTGATTTTGCGTTCAAATTACATAAACTATAATAAAACTTTTTTTAAATATTTCTTTTAATAGTAACTATGAAAAAAGATATCATGATGTACAATGTAGATACATTAATTGTTGAATTTGTGAGTGATCTTGTATGTTTCTTATAATTTACGCTCAACAGATTGGCAATAGACTATACTTTGAAATTTATCCATATAACGCAGATATAATTTTCCAACTTTCTCCCAAAACTAAAAACCATCCGCTAAGATTTCTTCCTATAATTTCAAGTGATTAGGTGACATTAACACCTGTTATGCGAATCCTTTAATGACCTTGTGATTGCTTCTACCTTGTTTTAATTAATATGTAAGGGCAAGAATGTCGTGAATCATTGGGTTAAAGTTACCATCATCAGTCATTATTGAATATGTGTAGATACGTAAAACAGCTTTTAATTTTCATTGGTGGCAAATTAGAACCTTTTTTAATGAGTTGTATTACTTATTGTAAACAGAACTTTTACAATTAGTATACATCCCATTATGAAGGTTCTGTATTCCATTTCTAGTTCTTTCTGTATTCCATTTCTAGTTCTTTCTGAAATTTTCTAAGTGGAATTGCTCCATTCGCCATCAAGCTCCAATGATATAGGCATTGCTGTGAAAAGATAAACACACTACATGTTTTCACGAAAAATATTAAATCGTTTTACAAAAGAAATACCAGTATGCGCTATGACTTTACAATTATATTATAATATTTGGATTGGTGCTCTATAAAAAAATAAAAACAATTTTAAAAACAATAAATATTTCATAGCTGCTTTGTCCATTGTATTGTTTGATGAAGAAGTTTTCAAATGATGTGGACGATGAAAATGTCTAGGGCATAAAGTTGATAGTAAATAATGACATTTTTATTTATGCCCAAAACATGTTCACATCCCCACACATTATTTATCTCATCCCTTCCTTCGTCTTTTTTCTTCTTCATTCCTTCGTCTTCTTTTTCTTCGGTTTTTCATTTTGTCTAATAAGTAGAACTTTTAAATGATTTTTCATTCCTTTTGCAGATTGTAGATCAATAGATAGTGCTCACCATATCTTGTAGGTCGGTACCACCATTATGGATCTACAAGAATATGGTACACTACCTACAGACCTAACTTTTTACAATATTTATCTAAGATATATGGAATGTATTAACAATGAAAATGACTTTGCCTCAATATAAATATAACGAAACTTATTACTTATTAATGTAATGATAGTAAATGCTAAAGAGTAATACGTGTGAATTACGTTTAAATATTGGCGCATAATCATATCACTAAAATGATTTGATTACTCTATATGAGACAGGTAAAATGTAATTATCTTAATAGGTTTTTTTTTTGGTTTTTCATTTTGTTTAATAAAAGGGATTATTAATTATCTTCTTTATGATCGTTACAGATACAGTTGCAGACCAATAGGTAGTGCTCACCATCTTGTTGGTCGGTGTCACCACCATTGATTTACAAGAATATGGTACATTACCTAAAACCCTAACTTTTTACAATATTTATCTTAAGATACATACATATATGGAATATATTAACAATGAGAATAACTTGTCTCTTATAACTCGTTAATGATATGTTAATGATATAATAGTAAAGGCTGATAAGTAACATGTGAAAATTATCGTTATAATATTGGCTCATAATCATAGCGCTAAAATGAATTGAATTTTTTTATACAATAACTATAGGAAAATGGTAAAATGTAATTATCTTAATACAATTTTAAACACTATTAAACGAAAGAGTTGTATATGCGCTATGTGACTTATCTTTAAATAATCATGAATTAACGCTTAATTAATAAGTGTACACTCCCCTTTCTAAATATATCCTAAATTAGTTCTAATATTATAATAATCTATCTTTCTTGATATGTGTACTCGAAGAAGTTAGTAAGGGCTTAAGCAACGTTGACCTACAGAAGTTTGGATAAAAAATGTTTTGAGGCTCGTTATCGTGGACACATCAAAACTATTAACTTACCCACCTTATGCAGGGCAAGAACCCTTTTAACAAATATTGGTTATATACATAATTGCTACATATTGTTGTACCCACATGCCATTTCTTTTATATTTACATCATATTTTAATTACTGCATATACACATATACACACACATATATATATATATATATATATATATATATATATATATATATATATATATATATATGTATATATATGTATATATTATTATATTTAGTGGTTTTATCTTTACATGAATCAAAAAGTCTCGGCTTTGCAGTTAACTAGGTTATATTCAATAGCATTTGCTGTGTAAAGAATTAAATCCGAGCAAACTTTTTGACTTCATGCAAGTAATATTTAAATATTCAAAATTACATTGTAGAGACCCACACCGTGCTTTAAATATTTACAATTTACTATGTATATGATATGGAATGTGTTTGAAATTTTGATATTCAAAAGAGATGATAATTTTTAGATGTTTTACAGAGAGTACCTAGTTTTTGAATGTTTTGGTTTTTTGAAGTGAAACTTCTATAGACTCGCCATTAGAGAGAAAAAAAAAATTGACGTTACGATTTTTGTAACGGAAATGGTTGTTACGGAAGTGAATAAATAGTTAATTAAAAGTTATTTAAACTTTTATATAAATATTTCAATGAATAAATTAAATAAAAATAGATATTTAAAAAAATAATTCTTTCATTTATTTTTAAATGAGCGATGGAATAATATCAAATGAATATTGTTAAAAAATATTTACGTGAAATATTCTTTTATACATAATAAATAATTTTTTTCACCAAAAAAATTTCATCCCTGTATTTTTTGGAGTATATAATTTTTTTGATAATTACGTTAGATTGAAAATTAAATTTTATCTTAACACCATCTGAATAATAAAATATTGTTTTTTTTTTAAATCGATTAAATCAATATTTTTTTAGTATCTCTCCTGTCCTTATCTATACTAATATTATAAAGCTGAAGAGTTTGTTTGATTGTTTGTTTGTTTGTTTGTTTGGTTGAACGCGCTAATCTCAGGAACTACTGGTTGGAATTGAAAAATTCTTTTTGTGTTAGATAGTCCATTTATCGACGAAGGCTTTAGGCTATATAACATCATGCTACGACTAATAGGAGCGGAGCATAAATGAAAAATGTTGCAAAAACGGGAAAAAATGATTCCTTTTGAAAACTACCGTTGCGTGCGCCGCGTAAACGGTTAAAGTTACGCAAAAATCGTGTATGACGGAATTGTTCCCCTTTAAAAGTTCTAAAAAAAAGTCCGCGACAGCATATGTCTATCTTTTAAGGTTGACTCAATATAACTCTTTTTATGGTGATCAAATTTGTTCTAAAATAATGCATTACTTCCGAAGGTGTTTTATAAACATGATATTAATCCTTATCCAAATAAATACGTTATGCATCACAAGTATTTCATTTTGAACAAAATTGCCCTTGACATCATTTGATTTCAATGAACATCTTAGGAGATATCATAGTTTTAAAATTTACATATTTAACTTTACGCGGACTATGGGTGAGCGCGCTCTCAGCCCGATGCTAGGCGAGGGCGGGGCGGTGGTGAGGGGGGAGGGCGCTGGCCGCCGGCCGGTAGCTCTGCGAGCAGTCACTATTCCACGCGGACGAAGTCGCGGGCAAAAGCTAGTTATTTATAAAACATAAATTGAATTTCACAAAAAATACCGATAACCTACAGAAATTTCACTTCTTGCGCGTGTGCACATTGATACACGCACTCTTTAATTTTTGAATGATTATAAGAATAATACTTTTCGAGTGTAATTGACTAAAAGGGAGGAAATTTACACTAAGCTATTTCCTACTATACACATCGCATACATATAAATAGTGATTAACAAATCAAATACATAGTGGTTTCTGTGTTAGACGGTGCTTAATTAGAACAGAATTAGTGATTAATGTAAAATTAATATATTCGTTTATAAATAATGAATAAGTTTGCTCTAGGTTCTAAATCTAAGGGCTACTAAATATCACAAATGCAGCTCGGATGATTCATATTTACATACTACACAAATGTCCATGACATATATACTACTAATAAATAGCACAGCCAGATTTTGATAAGATCATCGTGTTAATAAATTATAGTATCTAACTTTTCTATAATCATGCTTTTTATGTTAATACTTATGATTGTCTTTCCAAATTGAAGATATCATAAAACAAGAAATGAATGAAATTCAGAATACTCCCATTCTTATAATTTCAAGTTCATGTTTCTTATGAATGTCTAAAAGTATATTTTGATCGCTGGAGTAGAAACAAAATTAATTGATTATTATCAAAAAATAGTTTTTAAATACATTCATTTTGTTTTGTTAGAATTTATGAATAATAATACCTTTGTATTTAAATTCATCTTAATAATGATTTAAAGAATCTGATGAGGGTAAATTTAAATATTACGAACATGTGTAATGTGCAATGTGTGCCAACATATGCATGATATAGAAAAGCTACATACAGTAAAATATATTATAAAGAGGTATATATTTTCAGTATATGAACTTATTCCCTAAATAAGTACCTAATAACTTTATTTATTTAAAATTAAATTCGATTTTGTTAGATTTTTGCAAATATTTAATATATATTAAATAAAAAGTTTTTTCGGGTTTTTCGGGAGAGACTTCTCTCCTGTGTTTATGTTTATGACCATGTAATTTTAAAATATCTGAAAAATTGATTTATTTATGAATTCTTATATTATAATTGTTGATGTTATACATCTAAGTAAAATATTTTATAGAGGTATTTTCGGAGGTTCATTCGATTTTTACATCTTAATTATTATATCATGGTGAAGATATTTTAACTATCAGCAAATATGATTAACATTAAAGAACTAGTGTTGCTTACATTTTTTTTTATTTTTTTTTTAAATAAGTTATCGATAAGACTAACGTATGTACTAAATAAGTATTTACAAACTACTTTTCATGCACGCAACCATGTGGACTCTATTTTATTAAATATTCATTGTTACATACTACTAATACTAATATATTTTCGATATTGATATGTTTTTGTTTATACTAAATAGTAATATAATGTTAAGTATAGTTAATAACGTATTTTTTTTACTTTTTAATATTTTTTATCTATTTTTATTCTTTTTTCATATTTTTTTTATAATGTTAGTTGAAAATGTATTTTTATAATTCAAAGATTTTTATTAACTAGAACTTATACTTCTTTTAAGATATGTAATATGACATATACATTATTTATATAGGTCCAAATTTTACATATTATGATATATTTACAATAAGCTGTCAGCTGTTTAAATCGATATAGCTAATGCCTAAAAATTTATGTTAATGTTATTTATACTAGTTACATAATTTTAGTAGTTTTTTTTATTTATTTCTATTTTTTGTTTTGTCAATTTTTTTATTATTTTTTATTGTTGTAGCTGAAAATGTATTTTTATATCTTTTACTTGAAATTATACTACTTTAATAATAGTTTTATTCACTATTATTCAAGTAGTAAAATCTAAAGTATATAGTATATTATATTAAAGTACATATACTATATTACATATAATATATTACTGCCTCGGTGGTGTAGTGACTAGCATGTACGGCTGCACACCCGTAGGTCCTGGGTTCGAGTCCCGGGTCGGGCCAAGTTTAGTTATTGAGTCTTTCTGTCTAGTAAGCCTCGTCTTGTAAGCCATCGTAAAGCCGTCG
Organism: Fabriciana adippe; assembly: GCA_905404265.1. Classification (NCBI taxonomy): domain Eukaryota; kingdom Metazoa; phylum Arthropoda; class Insecta; order Lepidoptera; family Nymphalidae; genus Fabriciana; species Fabriciana adippe. Next base: position 10,283,703 of record FR990003.1, read on the forward strand.
GTCCTGCGCCTTTAACTCTCACCGGTCGTGTCGAATAGTCGTCCCACCGGAGTATGAGAATGACAGGAATAGAGAGTGTACTTGTGTCTGCGCGTACATTTGTGCACTATAATATCTCCTGCGCAGTTGGCTAGTCTCAATGAGATTGGCCGCCGTGGCCGGAGTCGGTCAGGAGGACATCATCACATATGATTGGCATGTATATTTACATATCATTAATATTAATATGTATTTTTTTTAGTAAATATCAATGTTAAGTCTAGTTAATAATGTATTTTTTAAACTTTATAATATTTTGTATTTTTTTTTCGACTTTATTTCAATTTTTTATATAATAGTAGCTGGAAATGTATTTTTACAATTCTAAGATTTTTATTTACAAGAAGCTAAACTAATTTTAAGATATATTTGGCATATACATACCTTATTTATGTAGCTCTAATTATTCCATTTTATATGCTTACAATAAGCATAATCAGCTGTTTAAATCGATATCTGACGTCTAAAAAATTATGTAAAATATATTATAAATTTTGTATTTTTTTACTTTTTTTTTGTTTCGTCAACCTTTTAATAAATCACGAACGTAAGTATTAATGTACTTTTTTTTACTTTTTGTATTTTGTTTTTTTTTTTGTTTCGCTATAGCTGAAACTGTATTTTTATATTTATTTCCTTAAAATTTTACTACATTAATATAATAAATAATCATTTTAATCTCTATTATAAAGTAGACAAGTTTCAAATAAATATGTATGGTATAATGTAATATGTTATGCATATATATTATTTATGTATCTCTAATTTTTATATATTGTGTATATACAATAATCATAATCAGTTGTTTAAATTAATATTTATCTAATTTCTAAAATTACCTAAATAACTTTTTTTTACTTTTTCTATTTTTTTTATTTTTTTTTCTACTGTTTTGTCAACTTTTTTGTTTTTTTTTAATGTTTTTATTATTTAATATATTATTTTTTAATATAATAATAGCTAGAATGTATCTTTATTATTTGTATTAACTTGAAATATTACTACTATATTAATACAGAATAAGATATGTTTATCATATCTAATATATAAATTTTTCATGTCATGATGTCTGTGGTCGCACTTCTCCGTAACGGTATGTTTGGTAGGTATTTTTCACCCTCCTACCCCAGCCCCCATTTTTTAAGTAACTAGGGGCGAAACCGAGCGGAGCGAGGGAGAGTCACTACTATAAATGTATTACTTTTATAGCTCTAATTTATTTTCTATATCTTATACGAATACATTTAAAATAAGCATAATCATTTGTTGAAATCGATATCTAATCTTTAAGAAGTAATTCTATTTTTTAATAATACTAGTTTTGTTCTTTAATTTTTTGTTATTTTCCTATTTTTATATACATAATTAGCTAATTTAATAAATTACAATTTATGATTATAACATATAATAGATATGTTTGAATATATACTACTTGTTTATATTTGTAAGCATTTTATTTATTTTTTTTTGAAATACCCATAGGTTTTTTTTATTTTTTTTTTGTGTATTTATAATACATTTTTTCCTATTATGTTTGGCATATATATTATGTATGTAACTCTAATTTTTATGTATTACGCTAATTTTTACGTATTATTCTTTAAACTAAGCATAATCAGCTGTTTTAATTGATACTTATCTAAACATATTTATAAATAACTATTTTTACTTTTTTGTATTTTTTATTTTTTTCTTTTGTTTTGTATTTTTTTTGTTATTTTTCTATCTTATAAGCATAATAGGCTAATTGTATTAATATCTTATCTCTAAAAATGATGTAGATATGTTTTAATATGTAGAACTTATTTATATTTGTAAGCATTTTATTGTACTTTTAGAAATATTCAAGGTTTTTTCTATTTCATTTTTTTTTATTTTATTTGTGTATTTATAATACATTCTCTTTTTAAATTTAATAATCCTAATAACAACCGTATTTAGATTTTTTTATATCGAAAATATAGATATAATATACTTATTTTTCATATGCTTATATCCAATACTATCTATATTTTATACGTTGTAAAGACTTGAGATCTGTACATATAATACATTTTGATGTAGTTTTATTGTATCATACCAGCAAGTTAATATTTTTTATCTGGAAGTCTATTAATGCGAAGAATCTAAACGAAGAATGTATGGTATTTATAATATACAATATTACTAAATTATTATATAATATAATAAAATGTCCTCCTAACTGATTCCGGCCACGGTGGCCAATCTCATTGAGATTTGAGACTAGCCAACTGCGCAAAAGATATTATAGTGCAAAAGTGGCGCGCAGACACAAGTGCACTCTCTATTCCTGTCACTCTCATACTCCGGTGGGACGACTACTCGACACAACCAGTGAGAGTTAAGGCGCAGGACCAACGGCTTTACGTGCTCTCCGAGGCACGGGGGTGAAACACCGCTAGTTTCCCAACTCCGGGCTGTTGCTGAGGCTTACTATACAGAAAGATTCAATAACTAAACTTGGCCCGACGCAGGACTCGAACCCAGGACGTGTGCAGCCGTACATGCTAGCCACTTTTAATTAATTTTTTATCACATTTTTTTTATTTTTTTATTTTTGGCTTTTAATTTATCACATTATACCTATTTAGATCATATTAAAATTCGAATTCGAACTTGAACCACTTGGTAACTTATCCAGGGGCTCTAAATATTAACTATGTGTTCAACTGCTTTAACATATATTTTTCTAAAGTTAGTAAATAATCACTACATTTTTTTATATTTTGATATATTTTAATATTTCTCATAATTATGGACTTTTATTTTATTACATTATAATAATGGCATATTAAAATTCGTATTCGAACTTGAACCACTTGGTAACTTATCCAGGGGCTCTAAGTATTAACTATGTGTTCAACTACTTTAGCATATATTTTCCTAAAGTTACTAAAAAATCTCATTTTTTTTATTTTGTCATCTTTTTTGTATTTTTTTATTTATATATTTTTTCATTCTTTTTTTTGCCAAGCGAGGGTCGAGTGAAAAGCTCGTAGTAAATATAAATTGTTTTTTTTTGTTCGTTTTTTTTTTATTTTTGTATTTTTTTTTTTTGTTACATATGTATACGTATGCAATTTTAATTTATTTAGAGTATGCTTTAAGTTCTAACGTAAGATATAATTTTTGTTTATGTTTTTCAAATTCAGAGATGTGGATATCTTGGCATCATATCGCAATAACAGCAATATTATGTTGTCAGTGAAAACGTTAAAAATATTAAAAACAGCGGTGACTTTAAGTTTCTGCTATCACTTAAAGTATCTTTATTATTAACTTAGTGAAGCTAATAAGGACGGTGTATCTACGGTCGATTCATTCTAAAAAAACGAAAATGCAATAAAGCCACGTTACATACTGCGTCCTATCATTATAATGCAAGTGTATGATAAGCTCTTAGTTTTTATGTTATTGAGAAGTCCTTTTTTTTTAGTACATACATCTACTTCTGATGTTCCTAAAGTGTAAATCTGATATTCTAACTAAAGTACTATAATAAATTATCTATAATATTTGATACGAGATTAAAATATTTACACACTACTCTGTGTTTGAGCTTGTGGGCTTATTTTAGTTTTTAATATACATACATTTAATCCTAAGTGTTTACATATACATTTTAAAATAGTCTGGGAATGCATCACGAGAAAACCACTGGACAGATTTTTCTGAAATTTGTTATGATGATAGCTGGTTATCCGGATCAACATTTAGAATACTTTTTACTGTGGGAAATATCCATCCATTCTAAAAAAATGTTCGCATGAAAATTATATGCTTGGGATTACCTTAGAAAACCATTTTTATGTTGGTATTTTTGTCGTTATTAAATCGGTAAATCCAAAATCCACCCACATTACACGAGTTCCACCCACATTAGACCGAATTAACATATTTTGCTATATTTTAATATTCCTCATAATTATGGATTTTTATTTTATTATACGAGTATTTTAATTATGTCATATTAAAATTCGAATTCAAACTTTAACCACTTGGTAACTTATCCAGGGGCTCTAACGAAGTATCAACTATGTGTTCAACTACTTTAGCATATATTTTTCTTAAGTTACTAAAAATTCACTAGGTACGTTTTTTTTATTTTTTTTCATTTTTTTATTTTTTTGTATTTTTTAAATTATTTATTTTTTTCATTAATTTTTTTGCCAAATGAGGGCCGAGTAAAAAGCTAGTAGTAAATATAAAATACAATACATTTTTCTAATGTTTTGTTCGTCTTTTTTGTATTTTTTCATTTTTTGTTACATATGTATACCTACGCAATTTTAATTTATTTGGAGTATGATTTAAGTTCTAACATAAGATATTATTTTGTTCTTCGGCATCACACCGAAAATACAACAATATTATGTTGTCAGTGAAAAAGTTAAAAATAATTCAGACAGCGATAACATTAAGTTTCCGCTATCACTTAAAGTATCTTTATCATTAAGTTAGTGAAGCTTATAAGGACGGCGTATCTAGGGTCTATTCATTCTAAAAAAAGAAAATGCAATAAATCCACGTTACATACTACATACGTCTTATCATTATAGTGATACATTATGAATACATATGTGTATAAAACTCTTAATTTTGTAATGTCTAGATCTCATATTCTAAGTAGAGCACTAAAATAAACTATCTATAATATTTGGTACGAGATTAAAATATTTACACACTACTAGGTGTTTCGTATTTTTACATATCTTGGTTTTTAATATACAGTGGCGTGCAAAAGTTTTGGGCTACCCTTTTTTCCATTAAATTGATAAAATATTTTAGTACCCCACTCGTTCACTGTTCAAGATATTCAACATAGTCAGGATATAGATACTATCTATATCCTGACTATGCTAAGTGCTTACATATACATTTTAAAATTATCGATATTTAAATGTACAGTTTTTTGTTCTTTTTGTATTTTTAATTTAAAAATAAAAACCTCTATAAATAAATGTTAAAAATACCAAGTTATTTTTATATATTAATAAAACTATTACTTAATTGAATGAATTTATAATATAAAAAATAATATTTTTAATGATATATTTCTTTTTTTATATTTTTTCCATTTTTCATATTTTTTTCTATTTTTTACTTTTTTTTGTTTGATTTTAATTATACTGAATGATATTTACAATGTAAGTATATACATATTAAACTAATGATTTTTTTTGTATTTATCTAATTTATTTTGTTTTTTTTTTTCGTTTTGCATTATTTAATAGCATTTTTACTAAAGCTACTTATTTTTTTTAATTAATTCTTACTTTACTATAAAGAATAGCTTAAACATATCCACCTTTTTTCGACAATATACTCGTACATAATAAACATAGTTAAAAAAAATAGGCTTTTGACAAACCTACTGTACGGGTCTCGTCAAAATGAAACAAAAAGACTCAATTTACTAAACCTATTAAAGAGTTCCACTAGCCATTTCCTGGCATCATAATAAAAAAAAAATTGGTGGTACTAAATTATTATATTGACTTCCGGATTTCTCATACTTAAAGATTCAAATCTGTACGACGAAGTATAGGAAGTTAAAATCGATTTTTAAGATTACATTTCATAGTAATTAAAATTAGATATAAGTGAGACTAAAAACAAGTTAAAAGCGAGAGTGAGAAGTAAGTATTTTGATGAAAATTGGTAAAAAAGTCTGACATAAAGTTTTTTTTTCTTTTTATGGGACAAAGGGGGCAAACGGGCAAGAGGCTCACCTGATGGGAAGTGATTACCTCTGCCCATGGACATCTGCAACACTGCAGGGCTTGCAGATGCGTTGCCGACCTTTCAGGAAAGGAAGGGAGGGAGGGGGAGGGAGGAGTGAGGGGGAGGAAGGAGGGAGGGGGAGGAAGCGGGAGGGAGGAGGGAGGAGGAGGGAGAAGGGATGGGGAGTGGGCCTCCCGGACTCTCACTTACCGGACGAAACGCGACAGCATAGCTGCCACTTCACGCCGGTCTCCTGTGAGAGAGTGGTACTATACGGGGCGTGCCGGCCCATTCGGCTGCTACTTTTAGGTATCCAGCATGGCACTACCACTTGATTATTTGATATTTTGTTTATGATAAAAAGGTTTGAATTATAGCATATATTTAAAAATTAAACGATACGAGGACTTTTTTGTTATGATTTAACTTTTATCTGTTTTCTTTCTTTTTGATTCTATAATATCAATAACACTCTCTTAACATTTTTACATATTATGAAAATTATAAGAGCGTTATCTATACATATAATAAAATTCTGAGTCGAATCTGTACATGAAATATTTTTTGGAAAATATTATCGATACAGAGGCCGAATCTTTAGTTTGTAGAATTTTTGTCGTTTGTAGAATGAGAAAACCACTGGACAGATTTTGATGAAATTTAGTATGATGATAGCTGATTATCCGGGTCAGCATATAGGATACTTTTTACTGCAGGAAATTATCTCATCTCTGAGAAATCTGCTAACAGTTAAAACGTACCAAGGCACGAACACAAGTGGAGCGAGGGTGAGTCGTTAGTTGTAAATATAATTTTCTGATGTGGTTATTCAAATGAAATATTTTAAAAGCCGTATAAATATAAAGGAGAGTACTTATATAATGCCGAACACACTTTGATGAGTATCTTAATTAGGTTTCCTAAGATATTTTCTTACTATTATTAATATATTATTTACATTGAAATATTAAATTATACCTTATTATATAAATTTGTTACCTTCCATAGATTTTTTTTATGTTAGTCGTCGATCGTAAATGTATGATACAAAATATTAGCGCTGTTTTCAGTACCGTATGTATATAATAGAGATAGAGATTGAGAATAATCTATAGATCATTAGATTAAAAATATTATAATTATAATACAATTACCTTCTAAGGGGTTAGAAGTAATTAATCACTTAATTATTCAAACATTGCCGTTAGCCTTATTTGTCCATTCGTTTGGGACAATTACTGGAATTATCACTTACATTATTTCTAAGCAAACTCGAAATAAGTAGTAATATATTCTATTTGTACAATGACAGTGAAGTCGTGGGCAAAAACTAGTAAAGTTATATAGGTATTAATTATATGATTCAAAATCTATGATGAAATAAACTACAAAAATGCTAGAAAATGGAATAATTTCTAAACTATAGTTCCTGTTGTTTTTGAACTTAATAAGTATGTAGTCCCTACCAAAATTACTTAAATACAAATATTAAAATAGTTTTTAAAGCAAGTTAAATAAGACAAATAGTAAGAAAGATGAAAATAATTACATCTTTGAACATTTTTGTTTATCATGTTCCAGGCGTTTGAATTGCTGATCCAAACAGTGAGCGTTGCCATGACTACAGATTGTAATTGCTATGCTAACGTAATATAAGCTCTGTACACTAGATTTTATGATCTATTTTAGAAAAATAAGACTAATAAAAGATGTTGTCGTAGCGCTTGTCATCTGAAATATTCGTACTGACCTGTACATCCCCGGAAAAGATTACCTGAAAAATAAAGTATTGTGAAATCTATTTTTACACGAATATTTTTAATTTTTCTAAGCATGTTTTTAATAAAAATTAATTAGGAATAAAGTTCAATAAAATAAAATAGTAAAATTTTTAATGAGTGAGATATCTTACCGTAAATGACATTTAATTTCGGTTTTGTGTAAACGTCGCTTTAGTCGTTTGCGCCGTAAAATTTTTAGGAGTAAAAACAATATCAGTACAAGTGTCCTCTTGATCGTGTTTCTTAGAATAAGTCTCATATTGCCTCTATTATTTAAATTTTTGTTTTGACTCGGATTTGGCTTACATCCCGATTCTTTTTCCATATGGATATTAATTAGACGTTCTGCAAACATTAATATATAGGTACATGAAAGCTGTTATAAAAAAAAATAAAGTGTACCAATATATAAAATAAATGAGTAAATACATTAATATATCGTCGGCGTAGGTGGAAAACTAAACAACTGCGGTTTTGGCCAAATTGACATTTAATCATTTTCGTAACATCCAAAAAATGCCCCATATTTTACTCTAACAAGCATATTCGTATCTTATCCCGTTTCAGAAATATAGCCATTTTTGTATTCCAAATGGTAAAGTAAATATGTTAAAAGTAGCACTAAACAGTAGAAGGAAAAATAATCAACTCAACAAATAAATCGAAAACTATGCTTTATGACCAGTTGAATGTTTAATGACTTAAATAAAATAAGTTGTTTAATTTTTCTTCAACTCAAAATGTTATAATAAAATAAACAGAGTTCACGGAAAACTAAATAACTTGAGTTGTTTAATTCATACATTTTAAATTCTACAATTGTTGAATGATATCTTGAAGTTGACAAATTCAATAACTGCACTTATTTGATCTTAATTTATTCTACTGTATGCGTCTAACGCGTAGGAAAACTAAACAACTAGCCTAAATAAATAGTTAAGTGCAATAATTGGTTGTGGCAAAATTAGATAACTTGGTTTTTTATTTTTTATTTTTTTATACTTTAAGATAGAGTTTAGTTTGTTCAAGCAAAAAATAAAAAGCAAAGATACCTAAAGTATATAAAATTACCGACAGTAAAATTTTCTCTCATTTATTAATTACGCCAAAAAATTGGCAAAAAAATCAGTAAATTGCGATTTTCTCCAAACTAGAAAATTTGAGTTATTTAGTTCTCCACCTACGCCGACGATATACATATTTTATAATCACTTACGTAAATATGAAAGACAAGTTAAGTAAAAGTAAAAGAAAATCTTTAAAATAATATTAAAACATTTTACTTACAAGTTTCGGAGATACTGAAGAAACTCGACACAAAATTCAAACTTCGTCACTTTTTTCTTATTTATGGCTTATTTAACTTCACTTTGTACATTTTCATTCTTATGAAATTTTTCATTAAATTCTTATTTCATAATTTACCTGTAAATATGTAAATAGCAATTTTTTTATAAATACTGAATATAATTAATATAGTTATATTAAGTATTTATAAACAAGGGCTATTTACATACTTACAGGTAAATTATGAAATTAAATTATCACAGCCTTTAGCAAGTTACATAACAGTACTAAAAAGGCGAGATGTGATCTGGTGGAAGTTCAGGCTGCGACTGCAGCTCGAACTGAGGTCCCGGGAATACGTTGGAGGGCGGTTCCTCCCAGTGCAACAAATTTCACGCCCTCCTGGGGGGTGGGTGCGTAGTTTCCCGCGCTCCCCAGACTCCCTTTTCCAAGAATCTAGAATTACAGATTACATGGAGGCAAGCTTACAATGTTGCCGTCGATTTAAATATTTTTTTATATAAAATAATATTTCGAAAAAATATTTTGTAATACTTTAAATTGTTATTTATGTATTATAGTTTTATTATAAAGTTTAACAGCATTAAATCAAATATCTCAGTATATATTTTTTTAATATTACATTAGAATATTATTGAAAATATAACCTATTAACTATAGTTAGCTTTTTTCATTACTATTTTTTATTGTTTGGACTACCAGCCATTCGACAAGCGAGGGTAAGTCGCTAGTATTATATAATTCTTTTGTTATTTCTTAAAAAACATTGCATAATATATGTACACATTTTTTTTTGTTATGTATTGTACTATGAATTATGTGTTATCTTGTAAATGTTAAGTCGAAAAAATATTTTCTAAGCATTTCATAGTAGTTTACATGATATTATACCCGCTAGAGAAATAAAATAAAAAGTTCCGCGAGCTTACTTAAACGTTGTTTCTTTCTTTAAAGTACACGATTCTTAAAAACGTTAAAAGTTAGTCTTATTTATTTTCATTTCAATTTATATGAGAATATAAATATAGTATGAAAAATTTTTTTTACATATTTTATACTTGCTGTGAGTCTTGCTACGTGTATACAATATACACATATACATATTATGTATCCAACTGCATAATAATAATGTTCCTCCGTCAATTTGTTCTCATATTTTTAGTTCGTTTCTAGTTTTTTTTTTATTTTCGTCGCAGTCGGTTTTTTTTTTTTATTTTTATAATTTAATTCTTGATTTACAGCTTATTACTTTAAGCAAGCTAGACATTTGAAGCTTTATCTTGATAATATATAATGATTCCTTTTTCTAGTTATCCATAAACACCCACCCTGAGTTGTAGCGCTATAAATAGTTAATTTAGCTCTTCAAGGAAGCTTCTAAATGATAAAAGTGAAAATGTATTTTTAAAAGCGAGTTTGTATGTAAAGAACTTTCTTTTCTAGAATTTATATAGATACTAGCGACTCACCCTCGCTACGCTCGGGGTCGTTCCTTGTTACGTTTTAAAGTTCAGTATAGATTTCTTAAAGATGAGGTACTTTCCCGCAGTAAAAAGTATCCTATATGTTGACCCGGATAATCAGCTATGATCATACTTTTCATCAAAATTTGTCCAGTGATTTTCTTATGATGCGTTCCTAGACGGACAGACGGACAAAAAAATTAAAAACTATAGATTCGGCCTCTGTATCGATAATAATGACTATTTCAATAAGATTTTTCAAAAAAATATTTAATGTACAAATTCAACTCAAGTTGGAATTTTATTATATGTATAGATAGATATATTGTCAATTTTTCATAAGTATGCTTTCTGACCCCATATAGTTCTTGAAGAATAGATTATTTTTAAACCGGAAACGAGGGTATACAAATAAAACAACTGAAATAAATAAAAATGCTTATAAAATACGTATTAATAATAATGACCTCATAAAGGTTATGTTTTGGTACTTAATTTTTATAAAAGTACCTATTTATTACAGAAAGTTACCTCATAATATCATTTTTTTTAACTTTTATCTAAACTTTTGATCCGTTTTATGTTGCTCTGATATTTTAGTATTTTGTTCTTTAAGTTAATCTCCTTCTTCACTTAATATATGCACATGGACAATTCGTAAATCATTGTTAGTGCGCCTAACATCATCCTAACAGCATAGGCGAATTGTAACATGTCAATCTGTATCTCACAAAGCAACCATCAGTTAATTGAATATCTAAGGGAGAGATTCATAGTAGTAATTCTATTTTAAGTCATAGTTGTCTTTGCAAAATGACTTTATATGCAGAAGTTTACTTTCAAAAATTTTGATTTTTCAGTCGTATTAATCAAATCAAATAAGCTCTGATATCAACATTTTCCTAAAAAAGTTGAATTTGTTCTAAGTTAATTTGAACCATTCTGAAAGTACCTATAATAGTAATATTGTTCTCAACCCTCCACAAGGGCATGAAACATTTCTTTATACAACAACTCCAAAATGGTGAGATTTAGATTTTAAATAAAAAAATATTTCAAGCTAGCGACTCACCCTCGCTTCGCTTCGGGTTCGTCTCTAGACAAAAACAACTCTATCCCACGGGAACCGTACATTTTTCCGGGATGATATATAGCCTAAAGCCTTCCTCGATAAATGGACTATCCAACACAAAAAGAATTTTTCAATTCCATCCAGTAGTTCCTGAGATTAGCGCGTTCAACCAAACAAACAAACAATCAAACAAACTCTTCAGCTTTATAATATTAGTATAGATAAAAGTTGTAGACCATAAAATTCCACTTAGTAACGTTTCAAAGACTTTTTCGATAATTTTAAAGTTAAAAAAAGTTGATTATTGTTAAAAAAACCCCTGAAAATTATAATGTTTACCTAGAGCGCTGAATTTTTGATTCATTATAGTTTGAAACCTATTGAAATCATTTTAAAGTGTAAATTTGGTATCCACCTCCAAGAAGGGTCCGAGGATTTCATATTTAGCAGGATTTCACATTTATTTTCGAAATATATCAAAAACGGTAACAGATAGAGAAAAACGTTACAAATGAATGTTGGCTAAAATTTTGCGTGAAAAGAGTCAACTAATTTTAATAATTATAAAAACAAAATTAAAAGTTTGTTCAAAAATCTTTCGAATCATAATTAAGCTAGAAAGCTGATTTTTTGATATAATTTAGTTTGAAGCACCTTATAAAATATATTTCAATATATAAAATTGATATCAATCCACAACAAATATCGGAAAATCGGAATTTAAAATATATTTTTAAAATAACTCAAAAACGGTGAATGATAGAGAAAATTATTTCGGATAAAAATTGTAGAAGATGAAATTTCACGTAAAAACGTTTGTAAAATATTAAAATCAGAACCGTTCAAGGACATGAAAAGTTAAATTTAAAAATTATCTTTGAAATAGCTCAAAAATGGCAAATTAAAAAAATATGTTACAAATAAAAATAAAACTTTACGTAAAGAAGGTTATGTTAAGTAACTTTTCTTGATAATTTTAAAATGAAAAATGTCTACTATTCAGTTAATATCTTTATAAAGCAATAAAATGTATAGTAAAAAATACTTCTAGGGCTGCATTAGAACAAAGCGAGGGTAAGCTCAGTATAAAAAAAACTATAAGAATATTGTCAGTTAAGATTTTTTAAACATTCTTCCCAGCTTTAAGGCATCATTTTTCCGAACATAAAATTTGCTTTCTTTCTTGTAATTTTCCTACACTGAATAAAAATGTCTATTTATTTTATACTAGCTACGACCAGTTCAAAAAATTAAAGAGTGCGTGTATGAATGTGTACACGCGCAAGAAGTAAAACTTCTGTAGTTCATCGGTAGGTACTCTTTATGAAATTCAATTTATGTTTTAAATAATTAGGATAGGTTAGGTTAAGTTATAAAAGACAAAATTAAGTGAATTTTGTTGAAGGTTGAGTGAATCTTTTTAAAATTAAGGAATTATAGGTTTGAGTTACTAATTTTGTAGGTGAAAAAAATTGCCATCTTAAATTTCACTTCAATTCAACAAGCTGTTACACTGTAAAGAAGTAAATAATACACTTTCAATTATCAATTAACGTACAAACATACAAACCTTTACATTTAGAATATTAGAATCGATAGTGTGATTCCAGGTCAAAATCAATTAGGTATCAAACACATAACGCCCCTTATAGCCTACTGACACAATGCTCCCCTTCCGACGGGTTATTAATAAAGTCTGTGCCAAAGTCTGTTACCGGTAATAAGGAATTCCAGAATGTTGCCGGACGATGTGGAAATTTGCTGTTCTATTAACTGGGTATAATTTTATTAACATTACTTTTTTTTATCTTTTAGATAGGTAGATATGTCAAAAAAATTTATTAAAAAGTACGTGTATGAATATGTACACGCGCAAGAATAAAACTTCTGTAGGTTATCGGTACTCTTTATGAAATTCAATTTGTGTTTTTTAACCGACTTCAAAAAAGGAGGAGGTTCTCAATTCGTTGGAACCTTTTTTTTATGTATGTTCACCGATTACTCGAAGACGCCTGAACCGATTTGGAGAATTCTTTTTTAGTTTCAAAGGGTATTCTTCCCAGGTGGTTCCATTTAAATTTTATCGAAATCGGTCAAGCGGTTTTTAAATAAATGGCTTAATCGAATATGTTTTTAAAAATCTTTCTTCTTACAAATTACCTGCTTATTACATCTACACCAAAAATGGAAAAATAAAAACTTAAAAAAAAACTGACTTCCAGGCACTGAAAAGTAAAAAATAACTAAACAGGGGTTTTCATTTAGAATAGATCTATCTAATCAGATATTTTCGAAGTCGGTGTGCTTTGATTAAAAGAGAAAAAAAAAATTGATTAAAAAAGAAGAAAAACTATTCTAAATGTAGCTTACATAAATAGCAAAATAAAACCAAAGCTTTAACCAATTCCCAAAAAGGATGAGGTTCTATGTTTGTTTGTATGTATTTTTTTATGTATGTTCACCGATTTTTTCAGAAACACCTATTTTGTTGGTTTAAATTGTACTATATTAAAACCCCCAGTCGTTATGATTTTTTTCGACATCTTCCACAATTATCGTCATATTTCAGCCAATTTGCACAAAACCTTAGTTAATTATACACCTAAACCTTTTTCATGAATCACTCCGTCTATTATTGAAAATTGTACGAAAATCCGTTTGGTAGTTTTTGAGTTTATCACGTTCAGACAGAAAGACGCGGCGAGGAGACTTTGTTTTGTAATATGTAGTGGTTAAAATAAATATCTTTGAGAGTGCTTGTATTGTTTAACTTTGAAACAATCGATTTTATTCAAATTATTTTATACTGGTGCATGAATTAGCAGCCTGAGCTTTAATTTACCCCTGCCCCCTTCCACCGTGTAATACTGTAAGTACTGTGCATCGTTATTATTTTAACAATGGATACCTTAATTGTACAGGCCTTAATTAATTTACACATCACGATTTATACCGCAGTTTTTAATAAGTGCATGTTTCCTATGAGAGCATACAATTTTATTTATGTAGGTACATGTTGGTGCTGAGTGAATTGTAAATGCAAAGAACTATAAATTAGAATGCTTTATAGAAGAAATAGCGACTGATCCTCGCTTCGCTCGGGTGCGACCGGTAGGTTTTAATTTTTTTCGGCAGTACCTTACTACTTTTTCTAAAGTAAAAGTCGCCTAAGTTACTCCTTATAATAGCAGCTATCTGCCAGTTAAAGCCCCGTCAAAATTGGTTTGGCCGTTTCGGAGATTAGCCGGAACAAACAGACAGACAGACAGACACAAATTTTAAAAATCGTGTTTTTCTTATAAGTAATTTTATTTATCTTTATAGATAAGGTATGAAGTCGATTTTGATTTTCTTTTTTTTTAATGAATCATATAAATAATTTTCTCTAATCGATTTCAATTTACTAGTTCATTCATTAATTTGATTTACTTGAACACAATTTTTCGGTATTGGTTTTAAATTATTATAAATTATATATGAATTTACAAATTTTATTTACTTAAAATATTTAAATAAAACTATCTTTTCGGATTTTTTCGCGGATTTATTTTGATTTTTGGTTCCCGACGTTTCGATTGCTTTACAGCAATCATGGTCACGGGAGAGACTAAGGTGTTAGATGTCTCAAAGGTATTATATAGTTGTTACAGACAGCCTACCCACAAATAACAAAATGAATTCAAAAAACTTGAAAATTGGCACCAAAGTGCCTTACAATATTTGTTAATTTTAATTTTAAAACATTTTTATAATTTTAATTACTTTTATATTATATAATTTTATATTATTTATATAATTTTAGCTTTATTATTATAATTATTACAATTTTTTTAGAAAATTTATTGATTAATAATCTATATTTAGTGTTGCCATTATTATATTTATAACTATAAAGAAAAAATAAATTATTAATTATTTAAGCCACATTATTATTCTATGTGTAATTTAAAATTAAAATTAATTAAAAATTAAAATTAATTAAGAATTACTATTTGCAAATGAAAATATTAATTTGAATATTAATTTAAATTACTGTTATTTTGATCCGCACAGTAAGATTGAATGAACCAAAAATCAAAATAAATCCGCGAAAAAATCCGAAAAGATAGTTTTATTTAAATGTCAAACATTCGCGTAAATCTAAGAAAGTATTACTTAAAATATATTTATAATTGGAGTGTTTAGGTATATATGAGTAATAATCACTGTAGAATATCAAATGGAATATTACCATACAGGCTTGACTATCTTCTATACGTTTAAATTCAACCTCATTTATCAGTTCTCGAGGCAACGTCCGCCATATATACATAAGCTGTGAAAATATTGAAAATATTTTTTTCCCCAGTTGATCGTATTATCTGTAATTAAGCGTCCTGCCCTTCCGGCGGATAACTTCGTTTTGAAGGCGCGTTGGTTAAGTAGTTAAACTAATAATCCTCCGTCATCTAGGTGCATGTCCGCTTAAAAATACCGGAGGTGCTACCGCTAAATTGAATAGATCCGTTACGTTTTTTAACATTGAAAATGTTTTTTTTTATTACTTCGGCACAGGCTCGATTTTTAGCGAAAATGCGACATCGCCTTTGTGTCGTGGGTTTTGAGACTAGATAGCTGATGAGAAGATGTTAAAAGACGCGTCTCGATGAGGACTATAAAATGCGATTTTTTTTTTAAAACTCATAATGTTTGTATTTTACTTTGCTTATTTCTGTTATAATGGTAGTATTTTATTTCTGTCTTCTGTGTTACTGTAAAATACTGATGATTTTTTTTTATGGACTCCCTGTCTGAAATAAACGTTTATTATTATTATTATAAACTTTGAAAAATGCGTTTTTTCGCCCGGTTTCCTAAATTTAAATTCTCCGCTAAATAGCTAAGCCTTTTGATTGATGAAAATCGAATCAGCCGTCTTGTCACCAGTAAAGACAATAGGATGAGTATATATTCTAAGTTCATTACAGTCTTGATTATTTGAGACGCAACGAACTTCACAATTTCACTATATTCATAATTTCGTAATATACCAATGAATATCAGAATTAATAAAAGATATGAAATGCAAAGTACTTTCTTTATTCAACCCATAAACTTTGGCCTTCCAGCCCTAAAGTCGCTTACATGTCTAAAGTTTCTTAGTTTAGATCTGAATTTTCCTTTTTTCTTCAAACGCCCCATGTGTTGTAATGTTCTTATCGCTGGTAAAAATCTGTACACGGCGTTCATCTCATCTCCCATGCAAAAGAGGAATGATGCCTCTACATATGCTATAAATAAAAACAATAATTCAACCCTTATTAACGCCTCACTGCTGGGTAATATCACAATGCGATGTATAGCCCAGAAGTAAGATGTAGCAGGTGGGATAGAGCAAGCCAAAGCCCACCAGGCTCACCAAACGTGGGTTGGTGGAGTTCACACATAATTTTTTTAAAGTTGCTAAAGTTGTTTACCGTCAGAACCTACATATATATAACCCACATGCTCTTTATATTTGGCCATACAAATCCATGAAAATGCCGTTTTACTACAAAATATTTTTCAAATTATAAAGTAATTTATAAAATTGCCAGACTTTCATATGAATAATGCAATTATACGTACATTTCACTAGCATATACATTTCCACACCTACACTACGTTGTTTGCAAACGCGTGGGATTTGTGAACTCAACTTTATAAAAGGACTTTGAACGACGGACGGACGACAGACAATCGATTGAAATAAAATTTATTTTGTTTAGTATAAAACCTGTTAAGTCAAGTAGCTTTTTGCATTTTATTAGAATTTTCAAGTGACTAGTCTCATAACGTAGACTCTCATAGAGTATTCGTTTCTGCGATGAAAATAATAATAGTATATAATACACGTTGGCGGACTTCACATGTCTTTCGAAAACTTGCTAGGTTCTCTCAGACACGCAGGTTTCCTCACGATGTTTTCCTTCACCGTAAGGCAAGTGGTAATCATGTTAGAAATGATTCGCACATGAAAATATCAGAGGTGCGAGACCCGGGATTTGAACCCGCTTCACTCGGTTTCCCAAGCGAGCGCGTTACCACTGGGCTACCACTGCCTATATATAATAATATATCCGTCTCGCAAATATAACTTATCTCTGTTTCAAAGTTCAGTATTTAAGCTGTAAAAATAACTGTATAAATATGTATATATGCGATTTAAGTAAAGACACGCTGGACGGATTCAAATGAAATTTATTACACCGATAGATTATGATTTATAGAACTTCCCAAAAGGTGAATCTGCCGGTCTTAAATATTATAAATACAAAAGACGCCTAAAAAACGAGGATAAGTTGTTAATAAAATTATAAATCCATGCAATACTTATTTTAGTGTTTATAATGTACTAAATAGGTGAAATTTTCCATAACTAGCGCGCAGCGTAGCTTAATCACTACATATTATGTAGTATAAAACAAATTCGCTTCCCGCTGTTTGTCCCTATTTATGCACAGATCTTTAAAACTACGCAATGGTTTTTGATGCGGTTTTTTTAATAGATAGAGTGATTCAAGAGGAAGGTTTATTGTATAATACACTGATAATTTTAGAGGTTTCTAATGTGATGTCGCAAATAAACACATTTTTTTTTGCGCTTACATTGCAAACGCTGGCTGAACCCTACGACATAGATCAAAATAATGTACTACAGTATTGTACACCTTAAAAAGGTCTACAAAAAAGTCAGCGATGGCGTATGTCTATCTCTTAAGGATAACATAGTATATCCATTTTACTATATCCAAGCTATGGACGAACCCGAGCGAAGCGAGGGTGAGTCGCTAGTATAAATACAAATTTCACTTCAAAATCCCCATCAAAACAATGTAAATGTACAAAGCAAATCAATTATTGCCATACATTGATGGGTTCAAACCTCTCATATCCTTTTCATCGGTGGTGTAAAATAGCAACCCTTCCATAAATTAAACTACCACAATTTTGTACAAAATGATAGATGCAACAGATTTTGATATCAGTGTAGGCGTTACAGACGTTGACAAGTGCCTTGGGCGGCAATACACGATATTGATTGAACGGCTGTCATCGCCAAGCCTTTGATGCCGATGCACAATTTAAACAGTTGCATGCAGGTAAATAAACACATCCACATATTATGTAACATGACCAGAATAACTAGACCCCTTCAACTCTATCGCCCCGTTTCATTAAGTTGTCCATCGACTACGATACAAATTAAACATATTTTATAAAATGCAATTTTCATTTAATCAAAGCTAGTTGATTCGAAATTGTAATTTCTTTTCTGTTTATATGGACTTCATTTTCTTTTACGTTAATTAAATTCGCAATAGCATTGGTATTGAAAAATTATTTCTCTTATTGAAGGATTCATAATATTTTAATATTTAGTAACAATATTTATTATTATTAGGTACTAGAACTTATTCTCTCTCCGTCAGATGCGTCCCCTTTTTTATTATGAACTATACTAATATTATAAGGAGAAAAGATTTTTTTTGTTTGTTTGCTTGTAATGAATAAGCTCCGAAACTACTGAATCGATTTAGATGAAGTTTGGTAAGAAGATATTTTGAGACCATGGGAAGGACATAGGATAGTTTTTATACCGGAAATCATCCCTTAAGGAGGTGAAAATGAGGGTGAAAGTTTGTATGGGGAAGAAACCCAGGGGTGAACCCGAGCGAAGCGAGGCTGAGTCGCTAGTACTAAATATAGGTAGCACCACGTTATGGCAAATTTTATTATATAAAGCCTATGTATTTCTTCAGATCATAGACTATTTGTGTATTACATCCAAATAGATCTAGCCGTTTTAACATGAATGAGTATCAAATATACATATAATAAATTTGCCTAGAAAAGTATCACACTTATGATTTGATTCAATAGAATTATAATTTGAAAAAGTGGATTTAAAAATTGTAAAACAATGCTATTTTTATCTTCGTACGAGTAAGACCTAAATAGCTAGTAGTCATGATTTTTTTTCCTAACATCACGTTGTTTCCTTCGTAAATTAGACGATACTCCATTCTTAATTTTCTATTGATTGCAATGTGTATTGGATATGTTGAATGTATTAAAATTTTATGCCTAACATTTAATTTAGTATGTTCTGTGGTACATATATTTTTATACTGTACTTACTAATATTATTATATAGTCTATGAATAAAAAAATCTCTATGATTGTTGGCTTTAAGAGTGTAGCATCTTTTATTTGGCTCCTTTTGTAAATCTAAAAGTATTGAAGTGATCTTTTTAAAATTGCATTTAAAATTAACAGGTTATGGGCCCAGTAAGCCTAAATAGTCAAAGGTTTTTAAAAGTTTCTCATAAATATCAATCAGTAACAATTTCCTGCAGGCGAACTGAATTGTCGTCACTTGTAAGCAACGTGGTTCAATTTTGCAACGTTGAAAATTGGTTCAAATCGTCAAGAACTGATTATAATGGCTAGTAACAATTCTCTGGCATTAATTGAAAAATTGACGGGCCGAGAAAATTATAATACTTGGCGTTTTGCGGTGAAAACTTATCTTCAACATGAAGAACTTTGGGAATGCATTGAAAATCCCAACAAAGAACCTATTGATACGAAAAAGGACATTAAAGCAAGAACAAAGATTATTCTACTGATCGATGCTATCAACTACGTACACATCCAAGATGCCAAAACTGCAAAGGAAGTGTGGGAAAATTTGTCCCATGCCTTTGACGACTCCGGGCTTACACGCAGAGTCGGTCTACTACGTGATCTCTGCACAACACCACTCTCTGAATGCCAAAACATAGATGAATACGTGAGTAAGATAATGTCTACAGCACATAAACTTCGAAATATAGGATTCAAAGTCGACGATGAGTGGCTAGGAACTCTATTGCTCTCCGGATTGCCTGAATGTTATAAACCAATGATTCTCGCAATTGAAAGCTCAGGAATGAAGATAAGTGCAGACTCTGTTAAATCTAAATTGCTCCAAGAAGTGAAATCTGAAAACAATAACTCTGCTTTTACAACTGCACATGGTTCTCAAACCAAGTATGTGAAAAAGAAGTTCAGAAAAGGTCCTAGATGCTTTCAGTGTAACAAGTATGGACATAAAAGCACAGAGTGTAGGTCAAAACCCAAAGAAAAGGTTGCTAAATCAAATAGTTCATATGCTGCTGCGTTTGTTACTCCCTATGACAACAACAGCTCTGCTTGGTATATTGATTCTGGGGCAACCATGCACATGACAAGACATCACAACCTCCTTCAGAATGAATGTCCTCCGCCCATAGGACAGATCAAAGTTGCTAACAACAAGACACTTCAAGTAAGTAGCTCTGGTGATGTGACCCTGGTTACATTTAATGGAAAAGGTCAGTCAAATAAAATTCTATTTAAACAAGTCTTGTACATACCAGAACTTGCAGTGAATTTAATATCTGTGCACCAGATCACAGAAAATGGTGGCCAAGTAAAATTTGACTCTAAGGGCTGTGTTATACTAAATAAACAAAAAGTCATTGTAGCTTCAGCAACAAAAGTTAACAACATGTACCGGCTTAATATGTATACAGATTATGCATGCATGTCTGATGTTAAACAAGATGATATATTCTTATGGCACCAACGAATGGGTCATTTGAACTTTGAAAGCATTAAGAAAATGACAGAAAACACAGAAGGGTTTTCATTATCTGGTAATAGCAACAACTTGACTTGTATCACATGCAAAGAAGGCAAACAGTCAAGATTGCCTTTTAAAAGTCAAGTGTCATTTCCACAAAACTATTGGAACTGGTGCACTCTGACCTATGTGGCCCCATGGAAACACAGTCGCTAGGTGGGGCTAAATACTTTCTAACATTTCTGGATGACTTTTCTAAAAAGGTTTTTGTATATATATTAAATAACAAAACTGAAGTATTGTCAAAGTTTAAAGAATTCAAAACAAAAGTTGAAAATCAAACTGAATGCAAAATCAAATGCATTCGAACAGACAATGGTCTAGAATATGTAAATAAACCATTCTCTGACTATCTTAAAAGTGCTGGAATACAACACCAAACATCAACACCATATACTCCAGAACAAAACGGAGCTGCAGAGAGGCTAAATAGAACTCTTGTTGAGAGAGCAAAATGTATGATCTTAAATGCTGGCTTAGCAAAGTTTTTCTGGGCTGAGGCCATAAGAACTGCAGCGTATATCATAAATAGATCTCCAACAAGATCCTTATCATTTAAAACTCCAGAAGAGCTATGGTCCGGCCATAAACCTGAAGTTAGTCACATAAAAGTATTCGGATGTGAGGCTATGGTCCACCTACCAAAAGAAAAACGCAAGAAATGGGATCCAAAAGCACAAAGGATGATCTTTATTGGCTACTGTAAAAATACAAAAGGTTACAGGTTCATAAAACCAAACACTAAAACTGTCGTGAAGAGCAGGGATGCAGTATTCCTTGAATCCACAGTGAAGAGAAACTATGCTGCGTTGGAATTGTCTGAAACAGAAAATAAAATATTAGATATAAATTGTAAAATTAATGAAGAAGATAGAGAAGAATCTTACAACTCAGATAGTTCATATAGTACAGATAAAATAAATTTGATTCAGATATTTACGTACCAGATGTTGAAATTGATACACCTCAACGGAGAGAAATATCACTAAGACCTAGAAGAAATAGAACTAAAGAACAAACTTACCTGTGTTATGAAAATCACTTATTATCTGAAGAAGTTCCTGAAACATACAAAGAAGCTGTCAGCTCTGTAAATGCTGAAAAATGGAAAAAGTCTATTGAGGAGGAACTTGAAGCCCATCAAAAGAATGGTACATGGATATTGGTAAACAAATTTAAAAATATGAAAATCATCGGCTCTAGATGGGTTTTCAGAATTAAAGATCAACCAACGGGTCCTCGCTTCAAGTCTCGACTCTGTGCAAAAGGGTATGCACAGACTAAAGGTATAGATTATAAAGAAACCTTCTCGCCCACTGTCAGTGTTCCTGTCGACCCTCACTCAAAGCTGGAGAAAAGTGAACACCAACCTAACAAGAACATTCCTTACCGAGAGGCGGTTGGCTCTCTGATGCATGTGGCAATTGATACATCTTTATCAAAAATGGAGCTGCAATGTCATGGTCCAGCCAACGGCAACACACAGTTGCTTTATCAACCACAGAGGCAGAGTTCATGGCAGCCTATGCTGCCACAAAGGAAGCCATCTGGATTAAGCAGCTACTATGTGATCTGGATGAATTTAATCAACAATCAGTGTGTATTAATATAGATAACCAGAGTGCTATAAGTGTTATAAAAAACTTTAACTTTCATAAAAGGTGTAAACACATAGATACAAAGTATCATTTCATTAAGGAAAAATATTATAGTAAAATTATTGATCTTAAATATGTATCTAGTAACAACCAATTTGCTGATGTACTAACTAAGGCTTTACCAAGAGATAAGTTTCAATTCTTTCGAGATAAAATTGGTATGATAGCAATTGACAAACTATGTAATAACTTGTAAGTCTTTTCAATTGTTATAATTAACATTATTAGTTAGTATACATAATATTATGTGTCTATAAAATTAGTATGTGTAAATAACATATAGAAGGCTAAAATTTGGTAGGAGTGTTGAATGTATTAAAATTTTATGCCTAACATTTAATTTAGTATGTTCTGTGGTACATATATTTTTATACTGTACTTACTAATATTATTATATAGTCTATGAATAAAAAAATCTCTATGATTGTTGGCTTTAAGAGTGTAGCATCTTTTATTTGGCTCCTTTTGTAAATCTAAAAGTATTGAAGTGATCTTTTTAAAATTGCATTTAAAATTAACAGGATATTTGTCGCTTAAATTATTTCTTTTTAATAAATAACAGTAGCGGCCCTCTCGTCACTCGTGTGCCTCCCTAGGTGCCTAACAGTAAGCGATGAAGCAACCTTTTATCGTATAAATTTTAATTCGACTTCTTAATTAAATTAAGATTTCTTACAATAAATATGTTTTTAACAAAATAAAAAATAGCCTGTAGCACTCGATGGTAATGTATCTTCTTAGTAGGGAAAGAATTTTCAGAATCGTATCAGTATTTTCAGATATTTACCCCTACATATAAACTTACACATTTTACCTCTTTGTTATATTAATGTAGATTTATTTACTAACACGAACTATGAGCTGTAGGGCTTTTGTTCTCCCAGTACATTTTACATTGGGTGACATCCATAAAACAATGATTTTGGAACATAATGGAGGGTTCTCGTGCCACTATGCCGGGTACTCCGCAGACAGGAGCGTAGGTGTCTGGGCATCGCTGTAACAATTTTAATACTGTTGTTCTGACATTAACACATAACACCATCTAGTTCCATGATAAGCTACGAGGCTTGTGTTATGGATATCAGATAGTTGATACACTTCACATATACATCTTTAAATATATACATATTATAAATATAAACACCCATGACTGGAGTACAAACATTCGTGCTCATCACACAAATGAATGCCCCTAGCGGGACTCGAACCCGTGACCGCTGCCACAGCAAGTAGGGTCACTACAAACTGAGCCAAGCGTGTCGTCAATCTTAAAATTCAAAACATTAATTTAAATCATACTAGTAACGCCCTCGCTTTGCCACAGTGTAAAAAAGCATAATATCAGTTCATTATTCGTTGATGCACGAAAAATGGATAAGCCAATAAATACAGTTTCGTATTTATAAAATTAGATTTTAGAATTTAACTCTGATTAACGGTGTGCGCGCGCTTCTTAAAAATTTTATTCTCATAATTTTTCCCAAACATGCCAAAAGAAGTATAACTTCAAAAATGTCTGTTTTTTAAAAAGTTAATTGAAAGGCTAAAATATGTATAAATGAATATTTAAATATAAATAATAATAATGTTATACGGTTTTGAACACTACTATTAAATAAAGAAGATTTTTTTACACTATGCTGGTGCTTAACCATCTCCAGACAAATATATTGGTAATTTTTTTTAGTAACTTTTAATTTACTTTAGTCAATTAGTATGGCGTTACATCAAAAAATCATTTGTAGAGATGAATTAGGTATTAAATAAAGCTTACAAATGGACACTTGTGGTAGCATGAAGAGAGAGTAGGAATACTCAATGAATCATTGCTTATATTTTCAGGCTTTACAATCCAAGGTACGAATACTTTTATCGGCCCCGCATACTTTAGCAGCCTACGCCTAGTGTTCATAGGAAATACTTCTTTCATTGGTAAATCAAATACATGAGATGCAGCGAAAAATGTATCAACAGTATCATTTATGTCACTGTAATTTCCAAGAAAATTACTATTGACAACTACTAAATTGGTAACATTGTCCATATTTTTAATAACTTTTTTATCATTTAAAATATTTTTATTAGACAACTGATCTTCGTTCGAAATACTGTCGCTTTCACAAATAAAACTATCAGTTTCAGTAAATTGCAAATCTTCTTCGCAATTGTGTTTCATCATCTCACATTTACTTCTGAAAAACCTTACTCGGTATCCAACACCATCTTTTCTGATTCCACAAACGTTTTTCATATTATTTTGTGTACAATGAAAATGTTTACAATTTACTTCGCTGTCTTTGTAAAACAGTATATTATTCAGTTTTTGCTCCATTACGTTTGGGATAATCTGACCTCTTATTAAAACCTGCTGCAAATGACTGTTCACAGTACTCGCTGTTAATTAATCCGTACGCTGCAACATGGAATAGTCCTTTATAATAATTATAATGAAATACTTTTAAAATAATACACGTTTTTAAGCTTTAATAGTAGGATTAAATCCCGGGAAGCTGTATTGATTTTACTTTTATTCATTGTATTTCTAGTTACGTGTTAATCTTTTAGTATGGAACATATAGCACTTACAAAGAAAGTATTATAACTCAGTATTGAGATAAATGACAGATAGGAATAATTTCCCGTTATATATTAATATAACGGGAAATTATATTAAAGCCTAAAAAAATTGGCACAACTCAGACACAATTTTGTCACTTGCAGTAGTTGATACTTGATTGTTTAGAATAAATATGTTAAATTAACAGCTCTATTTCATTTTAAATCTTAAAAGTTTAAGTGAGAGACTTTATTTGTTTCTTTAAACATTAAGTTTAAAATTATTGAGAAGTTTATTTATTTTTCCATTGTATTTCTATTTAAAATTATCTATATTATAAATAAATAAATATAAATAAATATGTTGGGACATTAACTCACAGCACCATCTAGTTCCATGGTAAGCTACGAGGCTTGCGTTATGGATACCAGATAGTTAATATACTTCACATATAAAGCTTAAATACATACATATTATAAATATAAACACCCATGACTGGAGTGCAAACATTCGTGCTCATGACACAAATGAATGCCCCCAGCGGGACTCTAACCCATGATCGCTGGCACAGCAAGTAGGGTCACTGCAAATTGAGCCAAACTTGTTGTCAAATGTTAGTTATATTAATAAATAAATGTTAGTTATATAAATACAATATAATGCAAACCCAATTATACGATAGAAAATTTAATAATACGATAGTTTACAAACAAGTTTACCGTACTCCTCGTCAACATTGCATCCGTATTTCAATAACTCGCATTCGTTTTCAAATAACTTCAATCTAAAACCATCTCCTTCAGTGCGGAAGCCACAAACACTGTTGTTTTCAGAACTTTGACACGTCAGGTTCGCACAAAATTCAGTTTTCTCTACATCTGTGGCTTTCGAAAGCGCGTTATATAATATTAATAAAAATACGTAATAAGATTCCATTGATTGCATTGCTGAGTAAAATGGAATAGGTTATGCCTTTTTATTGCTCATGTTTTAATTGAATTGCAATTTCCCATAGTAAAATCGCTATAAAGAAATTTTATCTAATATATTTTTAATTTTAAAGGATATTTTAAATAAAACTATCTTTTCGGATTTTTTCGCGCATTTATTTTGATTTTTGGTTCCCGACGTTTCGAATGCTTTACAGTTTACAGCAATCATGGTCACGGGAGAATATCCACGAATCAAATATGTATGAAAAAAATTAAAAAGTGCGTGTATGAATGTGTACACGCGCAAGAAGTAAAACTTCTGTAGGTTATCGGTATTCTTTATAAAATTCAATTTATGTTTTAAATAATAAGGATAAGTGAGATACTAAAAATAACGCATATTACGCATATTACAATCATATATTTATAGAATATCATTTATATAATATTATACTTATGTCATTCGTCAGACAATAACAACGGTTACCATGGCAACAAACGTACGTACATTTTTTCGTAACGCATTCACCAGCTTACCCCCCAAGTCAAGCGTGCGAAAAGAAGTTTTACTTGAAAAACATTCCAATTGTCATTGTCAATATGCAAGTGGTCATTCACTTTCCAATACGAAATACACTACTACTAATAAGTAGGTATACCAAATACTGATATTGATTGCTTTCTGACTGAATGTTGATTGAACATTGGACACCGTATCTACTACCTTTGTTTTGTATCTTGCGTTAGTGACATCTGGATATCGACCTCAGACAAAGGAATAGTATACACAGAGTGTCTTAGAACTAAGCATAAACGTTCTAGTATAGTAGTAGACCAGGGCTGAAGCCTTTGAAAATGGTAAAAAGTGAAAAATAATAATAGTAGAATGAAACCCATTGGAAAAGGAAGAGAATATAACAAAAATTAAAGGAAAAATAATTTACGGGCGATCTGAGGAAGTGGATGGGGGGAAGGGGTGAGGTTTTAAGGGTAAAAAACGGTTTATCTCGATTTCCGACAAAACTACAAGCCCTAAGGAAAAAAGTTAAATGGAAAAGTTATAGGTAATAAAAAGATCTATAACTTTTGTATTTACAATTTTTCCACATAACCTCAAAATTTATGTGAAAAATTCAAATAACCAAGTTTTTGGTTTTTTAATTTCATCTTTTACAAAAAAAAATATATTTTCACGAAATTTGGTGCAAACTTATCTTTTTATGTCCTAAATACAAATTAAAATATTTATTTTTTCACCTTATTTTGACTTAAGAGGCCTATTACATTTTGACTGTGATTTTTCAATTTAATGCCCATCTTTGACGTTCTTATTCAGAGAAATCGAAACTCTTCGACAATTTTGGCTTATTGTATGGTGGAAAATAGTTATTAATATAGTTCTTAGCGGCCCCGCTTTTCACAAATTTTCATTATTAATTGAAATAAAGCCAAAATTCCGAAGCAAGTTTTTAATAAAATACGCGACAAAACTTTTTCAAGCTCATGGATTGAAATACTATACCTACTAAGCAAACGAAGAGAAAAATATATAATAATATCTCGTATATAGTGATTGAGTTTATAGCGGCCTCGGAATTTGAAAATATGTATTGGATTTTTACAAAAAAAATCCTTTTCAAAATCTTAAAAACAACTTAAAATGTTCAAAATTAGTTGTAAATATATCCTTACAACATTAACATTATTAAGTAAAATGTATACCTGAATATACGTTAGTTCAAAAGAAACGTAATTATATACTTTTTTTTAAATAATTTATTATAAAACTTAACATAGAAGTAATTACAACTGCAGAAAATGCTAGAAACAGCGATGCGTCGGCCGCTCGAACTCAATAGTCAATACCATAGAACTCAGTACATTTTGTGATAGGCCTCTTAATATCGAAAAAGTACCCTAATTTTCAATCGAAAATTCTCACGTCTGCCATCTAGTTTAGAATATTAATAATAAACTACTTATACCAAAATTTGTGATTTTAAAACAACATCTAATTGTAAAATTAGTGAGTAAAATAGGATAATAAAATATGATTTACAGTTCATAATTAATTTTAGGATTTAATTTGATAGATTTTTATATTAACATGAATTTTTAATGTAAAATGGATTTAACTTACAATAGGTTTTGTAATATTGTTACTTTATGATTTCCGCCATTTATCAAGATTAGTAATTATTTAACTTAATAAGGTCATAAAGGTTTGTTGTTGGGATGAATTGTTATTTTATATAATTTTTGTAGTTTAAAAATATAAATTATGTTTTTTAAAGACGGTAAAATGATCATGCTATTGATAGATATCGTAGTTGAGTTGTTAAATATGTATTATGTGAGGTCATTCTTGATGATGATTTTTTTTTTTGATTTTGACAATTTGCATACTGAGTGATATTAAGTATTATAAAATAAATTTAAAAAAATAAATAAAAATAGATGACGGATTTTATTATAATAAATAAAAAAAAATAAGCAAATATTATGCTATCTCTCTTTCAAGAGAAAGAGAACTACTGCTTAAAAAGTACAAAAGAATATATGTAGTATTATTTTTATTATCACATTTTCATATGAGAATGAGATAATCTCCGCGGTAAAAAGTAGTCACTCTCCAGCCCTCCAACTATCTCCACACAAAAAATCACGCCAATCCGTATCTCTGTTTTGACGTGAGATTAGGACAAGCAAATACACTTTCACATTTATAATAATATTAAATATGGTTTTTAACCTTGTATCCCAGCTTCTTCTTTTGAGGACTGGTCTTCTCTTTTCGATAATATTATTAATTGATTAATTACATAATAGGGAAAATATTTTTAATTTATATAAATTTACATATAGCAAAAAGAACTTCACTATTAATAAATGAAGAGGTAAATGACGTTTTCTAGAAGGCTGACCCAACTGATCATTAATCCGACTGATAAAAGACCACGCCTCACCATTAACATGAAATAAAACAAGAGCGACGGACCAACCAAGAACGTTTTCTGGCTATACTGGCTGGTTATGGAATTTTAGCTCTAATACTCAATATAGCATCTATGTTTATTAAAATTTTAAGAACTTAAAAATTTGTATAGATTTTTTAAAATTGTTATATTTTTTAAAAGGGCTTTCGGAATATTGTAGAAGATAAATTAATCGTCTTTTTAGGCTTCAACATTCGAAATGGTCTGGGGATCGGGATAAGAGGTATTTTTTTACAAGTAGCTAATCAGAAACAATATTAAAATTGAAAAAATGGGCTACTAATAACACATAAATGCACATTAAATGATCACATATTATATATTATGTATGTACATATAATACATACTTATCATTATATATTAATCTCTCTGTATATTACGTACACAAGACTGAGGCTTTACGTATTTTCTTTTAGTATCAGGATTATAGAGTACCTACTTGGTACGAGTATAAGTTTGATAGTATCCCTTTTTATTAATGGCATAATATACTTTTCTATAGTTTTATTAACAATAATTATTGTTTGAAGCTTATAATATATTGTTGTTAATTTTAGTCACGATTTTAAACGATCTTTTAACGTCAAAACGTTATGTTTAATTACTCTTACTCTCCTCTGTCAGTCTTACTCTTAATTATTATTTAATAATATTATTTTAATAAATATTACCTATAAAAAAATTCTCAATTTTTACACGAATGTCTCAAAAAGGTAATATTGTCGGAGTGTAAAAATACCTAAGTATTTTTTATCTATACATCTTCTATACAGATAAATAAAATTGAAGTGTCTGTTTGTAGTATTAAAATAACCGCTTTTTACTAAATGCATATGGATGTTTAAACGGTACATATAGCAAAACAACATTTTTTACTATTTTTGTCTGTCTGTCTGTCTGTCCATCTGTCTGTCTGTCTGTCTGTCTGTCTGTCTGTCTGTTTGTTCCGGCCAATCTCCGAAACGGCTGGACCGATTTTGATGGGACTTTCACTGGCAGATATCTGATGTTATAAGGAGTAACTTAGGCTACTTTTATTTCAGAAAAAGAATCAGGGTACCGCGAAAAAAAATTAAAACCCATGAAATTGTGCACGCACCCGAGCAAAGCGAGGGTAAATCGCTATATAATTTAAATATCTTAGGAGTAGCAAGCTACATATATATGTATAACCATAGCTAACCGTGAAAACGTACCTAGGGACGAACGCGAGCGAAGCGAGCGTGAGTCGCTAATAAAAAAATAAAAAAAGTCATCGATAAGAGATTAACCTCTTGTCAGTGTCATATCTATTGTAATTTGTATGCTTCAATTAATGTCCGTTTAAACTACGAGTATGTATTTAAATAAAACTATCTTTTCGGATTTTTTCGCGGATTTATTTTGATTTTTGGTTCCCGACGTTTCGATTGCTTTACAGCAATCATGGTCACGGGATTGTGATTGTGGACTCTCTTACATCGGACAAACAAAGCAATCCATTAGAACTCGGGTCAAGGAACACATAGCTGATGTGAAACACCGTCGTAATACAACATCTGCTGTCTGCAAACATAGTCAGGACCGCCCAA
This sequence comes from Fabriciana adippe, assembly GCA_905404265.1. NCBI lineage: Eukaryota > Metazoa > Arthropoda > Insecta > Lepidoptera > Nymphalidae > Fabriciana > Fabriciana adippe. The sequence goes on from FR990003.1 coordinate 10,314,516, forward strand.
GCCATTATATTCGCTTCGATAGACCCCAAATCCTCGCGAAAGAAAACAGATATCGCCCTAGAATGATTCGGGAAGCCATAGAAATTAAAAAACATCCAAATTTCAATAGGGAAGATGGCTGGGAACTACCATCGTCATGGGATCCTGTCATTAATATAATAAAATCAAATAATATATCTAAACAAAACAGACAGTTAGATGTAGTAAGTTCTTACTGTGCGGATCAAAATAACAGTAATTTAAATTAGTATTCAAATTAATATTTTCATTTGCAAATAGTAATTCTTAATTAATTTTAATTTTTTAAATTACACATAGAATAATAATGTGGCTTAAATAATTAATAATTTATTTTTTCTTTATAGTTATAAATATAATAATGGCAACACTAAATATAGATTATTAATCAATAAATTTTCTAAAAAAATTGTAATAATTATAATAATAAAGCTAAAATTAAATAAATTATATAAAATTATATAATATAAAAGTAATTAAAATTATAAAAATGTTTTAAAAATGTTTTAAAATTAAAATTAACAAATATTGTAAGGTACTTTGGTGCCAATTTTCAAGTTTTTTGAATTCATTTTGTTATTTGTGGGTAGGCTGTCTGTAACAACTATATAATACCTTTGAGACATCTAACACCTCAGTCTCTCCCGTGACCATGATTGCTGTAAAGCAATCGAAACGTCGGGAACCAAAAATCAAAATAAATCCGCGAAAAAATCCGAAAAGATAGTTTTATTTAAATGTCAAACATTCGCGTAAATCTAAGAAAGTATTATGTAAACCAGTACGGACTGGAAATTGCAAATCAAATACGCCGGTTAGAAGATCTGAAGACAAAGCGCGCAAGATTATTAACATCTTTAACATTCTTGAAGAGATGTCGGGATCATCATCTCATTCCTACGTGTGTGAAATTATCTTCCAAAAAGAACATACGGGGAAGCGCCAAGATCGTTAACCAGGCAAGTTTTAAGTTGTTACGGACGGTAATTCGTCAAACCCGCCGTGATCTACGCAGTAACAACCGGTATGTAGAACAAACGTCCCTTAATATAAAGACAGTATTGACACCAAGTGATTACAATGATTGCATTGATACTTTAAATAAGCGCGAAACATCTAAATTTAACCAATGCAAAAACAAACATATATTAAAATACCAAAAACTAGTTGAGAAATATAACATCAAAAAGAAAGTCATAAACAATAACGGAACGCGCCCGTCTACCACAATTTCAAATTCGTGCGTACGTCAAGCAGTTGTCAATCTGTCAAAACAAACATTGGACGAACCTACTATTCAAGTACTAAGTAAAGGCTTAAATTTTGCTGTAGCACCGGCCCGCATCCCTTATGAGAACATTATTTGTGCGGTTGAAGACGTCCTGGCCAAAAATATTATGAAACCTGAGGATATGGAGGCGATACGTCAAGATGTTTCATCTTTGTTACGTCGAAGTACTAAGCCCAAACCTAATCTCAGTAAACAACAGTATTTAGCGTTGAAGAACTTACGCAGCAGGTCAGACATCACCATACTACGCGCAGACAAGGGAAATGCTACCGTCGTGATGGATACATCAGATTACAATAGCAAAATTAAACAACTTTTGTCGGATGAAAGTACATATAAAAAGGTTAAAACAGACCCAACCACCTCTGTTTTAAATAATACTAAAAAATTAATTAAGAAACACTCCGATGCATTGAATCTTGATGTTAAAAACCTTATTCCATCTTGTGCAAAGCCGCCTAAACTTTATGGACTTCCAAAGATACACAAACCCAACGCTCCGCTACGTCCAATTGTGAGTCAAATCGACACACCGACTTATAAATTGGCCCAACTAGTAGCGAAAGTACTCTCAACACTCAGAGGAAAAACATCAGCGTTCACAAGAGACTCTTACCATTTTGTTAATGAGATAAAACATCTACAACTCAATGACAATGAAACAATGGTTAGTTTTGATGTACAGTCTCTATTTACCAGCCTACCAGTAGAAGACTGTGTCAAAATAGTATCAAGAAAGCTACTGGACAATAGTATGCAAGAAGAATACACTGAACTTTTACAACACTGCCTTACATTGGGCTACCTATTGTGGAATGATGAATTCTACAAGCAAGTGGATGGAGTGGCCATGGGTTCGCCTGTCTCCCCCGTTGTCGCTGACATCTTCATGGAGGCCTTCGAGGAGACTGCCTTAAACACATCGCCCGTGACTCCTCGTTTCTACAAGCGGTATGTAGATGACACTTTCACAATATTACCATCTGATAAAATATCTGTATTCTTAGAACATCTTAACTCCATAAACCCTAAAATACAATTTACAATGGAACTGGAGTCTAATAATTCCTTAGCTTTCTTAGATGTATTAGTCATACGTAACCCAGATAACACCTTGAGTCATACTGTGTATCGAAAGAAGACCCATACAGATAGGTACTTGAATGGTGAATCTCACCACCACCCTTCACAGTTAGCTACCGTGGGAAAATCTTTGTTTCAGAGAGCACAAGGGATCTGTGACGAGCAACACCTGGCCGGAGAGCTGCAACATGTCAAGCAAGTTCTGCGAGACAACAAGCTGCAAGTGCCGCGCCTACGTCACAGGGACCGAGTGAAACCAGCCACAGTCGAGCGCGTCCCTGCAGTCCTACCTTACATGAGAGGAGTCACTGACAAGATTGGCTACATCCTGAAGCAAGCTTCAATTAAAACTTACTTCAAGCCGCCAAAGAAAATAAGTCAATTCTTACCACCTGTCAAGTGCCACATCCCTCTACAAGATGCAGGAGTTTACAAGCTTGATTGTGATTGTGGACTCTCTTACATCGGACAAACAAAGCGATCCATTAGAACTCGGGTCAAGGAACACATAGCTGATGTGAAACACTGTCGTAATACAACATCTGCTGTCTGCAAACATAGTCAGGACCGCCCAAGCCATTATATTCGCTTCGATAGACCCCAAATCCTCGCGAAAGAAAACAGATATCGCCCTAGAATGATTCGGGAAGCCATAGAAATTAAAAAACATCCAAATTTCAATAGGGAAGATGGCTGGGAACTACCATCGTCATGGGATCCTGTCATTAATATAATAAAATCAAATAATATATCTAAACAAAACAGACAGTTAGATGTAGTAAGTTCTTACTGTGCGGATCAAAATAACAGTAATTTAAATTAGTATTCAAATTAATATTTTCATTTGCAAATAGTAATTCTTAATTAATTTAAATTTTTTTAAATTACACATAGAATAATAATGTGGCTTAAATAATTAATAATTTATTTTTTCTTTATAGTTATAAATATAATAATGGCAACACTAAATATAGATTATTAATCAATAAATTTTCTAAAAAATTGTAATAATTATAATAATAAAGCTAAAATTAAATAAATTATATAAAATTATATAATATAAAAGTAATTAAAATTATAAAAATGTTTTAAAAATGTTTTAAAATTAAAATTAACAAATATTGTAAGGTACTTTGGTGCCAATTTTCAAGTTTTTTGAATTCATTTTGTTATTTGTGGGTAGGCTGTCTGTAACAACTATATAATACCTTTGAGACATCTAACACCTCAGTCTCTCCCGTGACCATGATTGCTGTAAAGCAATCGAAACGTCGGGAACCAAAAATCAAAATAAATCCGCGAAAAAATCCGAAAAGATAGTTTTATTTAAATGTCAAACATTCGCGTAAATCTAAGAAAGTATTACGAGTATGTAGTTAAGTAAATCTGTTATTATTATTAAGTATTAACCAACCCCAAGATGCCTTACATTATGACATCATTAAAATTCAATAAAGATATGAACACTAGCTCTTATTATTTAAAAACTACAATAAAATATTGTTTTAAAGATACATTTTAACGACTACAATATATTTATGAAACGAAACACACCACATGAACGGCAATATGGATATTTGTTAGTGAAAATAATTAATTGGAAATCGTTCTTGGTCAAAAAGTCAAAAGGCAATTAATTAGTACTGAAAATATGCTCTACTGGTTCTTTTTACAGCAATTACGCAATAGTATTGTCATATTTTGTTTTACAAATAATTTCTCATAGTACCTAGGTACTGCAAAAATGTTTCTGACTATTAACTGTTTCATTTTGTACTGGTATAACAAAATTACTTTGATTTAAGAAGAGTAAAGATTGAGAGTTCCAGTACACTATGATGCTGCAGATTTTCCTATCGTCTTATAGTTTTTTGTTTTTGGTTTTTATCAGTAGAAAATGCGCACATTATAACGTTTTGGTATGGCTAGATAATCTCTCCTTTTCCTTGTCCTTATCCTACGCTACGTGAGGTCGGTACGACATGTTCTACTTCTGTGTATTAGCTGTCATCTCAGCACTCATACATTTTACACACATATTATCCTCTTTCACGCAGTAGATAATACAGTATACCTGTCACTTATTCATATTAATTATATTATTAGCTGATAAGAAGACTGCAGTGTGCGGTGACTCTAAATATTAAATGAAGGGACGTGTGCTTATGCCAATATTGTAGCGAGCTTAAGAAATTGTTTGGTATATTAAAAAGGTTTAATATTTTAAATAATTAGTTTTGTCATTAAGTTTTGTTCAATTAATAATAATATATTTGAGCAATATATTTCATTACTGTAGCAGAGAATTGAGAGGTTCCTTCCGTTTTTCATATCTCTTACAAGTAGGTTATGTAAAAATGTATAACAGAGGTCTAATTTAATTTAGCTAAAATGACAAAAATCTATGTATTTACAAGCTACAGGCAAAACTAGGTATATCATTAAAAATAACAAAAATATATAATTGATACTCTTGTACACCCATAATATTAGGTATATTATGAATAGATATTATCTATACATATAATAAAATTGTAGAGGTCGAATGTCTGTGCATAGAAAAAAAAATGCTAAAAACTAAGTAAGGGGGGTATAAGAAGAGAAATAAAATAAATCCAGATTTTTTCAATTTTTTTTGATTCTTTGTCTGTTTGTACGAGCTAATCTCCGAAAGTGTGGAATCGATTTAAATGAAATTTTGCATGGTGGTGCCTTATATCCCCGATCAACATTTTACATACTTTTCATCCCGGAAAATTTAAGAGTTCCCGTGAGATAGTTAAAAAACTATAGTAATTTATACAGCTTAGTACACAAAAACTACTGATTGGATTTTAATGAAACTTTACAATAATATAGTTCATACATCAGCGTAACAAATAGGCTACTTTTTATCCCGGAAAAATGTACGGTTCCCGTGGGATAGATTTGTTTTTGTTTGACTAGTAATAACTAATAATAATAAATAAATATGTTGGGACATTAGCACAAAGCACCATCTAGTTTCATGGTAAGCTACGAGTCTTGTGTTATAGATACCAGATAGTTGATACACTACACATATATAACTTTAAATACATATATATTATAAATAAATATAAACACCCATAACTGGAGTAGGTACAAACATTCTTGCTCATCACATAAAGGCGTGTCCCCAGCGGGACTCGAATCCGCGACCGCTGGCACAGCAAATAGGGTCACTACAAACTGAGCCAAACGTGTCGTCAATAAAAAAAAATGCATTAAAATTGCAATTGGAGAAAATGTCATTTTGTAAACATGCATTTTCTTGAAAATGAGTTATTCACAAAGATGTTCGAAGTTATTGAAGTAGTAGGTTTTCCTGATTTAATATAACTGCGACGTACGTAACGCAAAATATCCGCTCGGAAGTAACCAATTTGCAATGTAGTGCTTTCAAAGGCTTCCTTATAGTGACTACATATATTAATGTACTTTGTAGAGAAAATTTACCTTTGAGAGCTTAGTGTCTAAACTTTTCCATTTTTAGCTATAATATCAAAATTTTGCTGGCTGAAATATTTTAGAAGCTCTATTATCATATTTTTGTTACAGTTTTCTTAAACATGCTTCATCAACATATCTCTGCAACTATATATTAGCTTGAACAAAAAAAAAAACCAGAAATACTCCACAAGGTACTGTAAAGTTAAAAAAAAAATGTTTTCTTAGTTTCATGAATGAAGTGCCTCCCCTATATTTTTATTTTTGTAATTTGACAGAATTGTCTAATTATTTATATGAGATACTTATCTACTAAATATCAATGTAGCTTCAATAGTCTTCGAGTAAAATGGCTTTGACATACGGACAGACGAGCGAGGCGAAATTATAAGGGTTCCGTTTTAAAAATTCGACTACTGAACCCTAAAATTTTTTTTGCGTTTATAACCTATTTATTGGGGAAGGATTTTATAGACTAATTATAAATCTTAAATAGCGATATGCCATTAGGCGTGGAGGAATTGTTGAATATATAAATTAAAACTATACGGGTGAAGATAGGGGCAAACTCTAATATGATAAAAAAGTAGTGTGTACGTTTTCTCTCAAGCCTAAACTATAACCTGAGCGTTTTTCAGGAACTTAAGCCCACAAGACATCTCAATGCATATATCATATCGGTCCGTTAGTCCATTGCTGTAGAGTACCTACCTACAAACTAAGAAATTCACTTTTTCATTTTAATAATGGTTAAAACATCATTAAAACTATAGTAGATACATACATTAAATTCCTCTATTAAAGTTTGTTTATTGATCAGGAATAAATACAGTTAATCAATTCCCAATCAAGTAGCATGAATGACGTCCTATGCATTTTTTGAATTTGAACATTACCTACATGATGCGGAAATTATTATTATTTTTTAATTTCCTAATACAAGCCTCCGAAATTATATAGATGTAGGTACCAATTCTTATGTCTTGTCTGTAGATTTGGAGCAAGTAGGGTATAACTGACGGTAAGACAAATAGGCTCACGAGAAATCTTATAGAGTTAGTTATAAGGTGTAATTTATAAAATAATAATTTTCATAACATATTCACATATTTATTGTTGAATTATTTGGGTGGTTTCCTATTGTGAAAAATAATAAACTCGTTTGTAATTACGACACGTATATTCCATCTCAAGAAGCAGGAGCGACACAGACAATATTCTTATATAGCCACAGACATAAAAAAATAAAATATAGAATAAAAGTTAACTCTATGGAACAATGCACACTTCTCTATAGATAAATATTTGTTGTCTTTTAACACCCCCCCTCAACAAATATTTATTTATATTTTACAAATTACAATTTAGCAGAACACAGTGTTATTATATATATATAAGTATTTACCTACTTTAACAATTCATTCCTAAGTTTTTCAAACATTGTTTTACCCAATGGTTTAGTGAAAATGTCTGCAATGTTTTCAGAAGTATTTATATATTTCAATGAAATTAACCCTTTATTCACTTGTTCAACTATGTACTTGTATCTTATATCAATATGTTTCAATCTTTTGATATTTTCTGAATTATAGGCTAACTTAATTACAGATTGATTATCTTCATAAATTGTTATGTTATTACATTTAATATTAAACTCAGTTAATAGATTTTTCAACCAATTTGCTTCAACAATACATAAACTCAAAGCAATATACTCAGATTCAGTTGAAGAAAGACTTACACAAATTTGCTTCTTGCTATACCACAAGATTGTACATCCAAATAATTTAAATATATATCCTGATGTAGATTTCCTGTCATGCATGTCACCAGCCCAGTCTGCATCAACATATCCTTCTACTAATGCACTACTACAGTTGTAAACTAAGGAAAGTTGTAATGTACCTTTGATATATCTTAATATTCTTTTCAGACACTTGTATAACATCTGACTGGCACAATGCTGAAACCTACTCAAGAAACTGACTGCAACACATATATCTGGTCTTGTACCGCAAGCTGCATATAATAAAGAGCCTATCAATTGCCTACATTTTGTTTCTATTTCACTACTTTCAGACCGTTCTCTCTGTAAGATTTGAAAATTAAAATTTTGATCTATGGGGGTGGAAACAGGATTACAATTTAACATTTGATAATTTTTTAATATTGAAATTAAATATTTTTCTTGATTAAGAGTTGTTATACCGTCTTTCTGTTTAATTTTTATGCCTAAGTATGTTGACACTAAACCTAGATCTTTCATTTTAAAATTTTGGCTTAATCGAACCTTAAAACACTGTATTTCCTGTTGATCTGATCCAAAATATAGAATATCATCTACATACAATAAAACATACATATATTTACCTTCCTCTCTTTTAAAATATAGACATGAATCATTTTTGGATTTTGTAAATCCCAGTTTTGTAATGAAATTGTCAAACTTCTCATTCCAATATTTTGGAGCTTTCTTTAATCCATACAGAGATTTGTTAAGTTTACATATCTCTCCTGTATGTAATTTAATGTACACTATTTCTTTTATATCCCCATGTAGAAAAGCACTCACTACATCCATTTGATAAACTGATTGTTTCAACTTGTTTGCCAAAGCCATAAAAAGCCTAAATGTTCCTAACTTTGCAACAGGTGAGTACACATCTGAGATACCATCTCTTTGTTCAAAGCCACGTGCTACTAACCTAGCCTTATATAATTTCCCCTCATCAGTATCTTTAATTTTGAAAACCCATTTGGTAGATATAATATTTGTTCCTTTTGGTATTTTACTCACCACTGTAAAAGTATTATTGGCATTTAATGTGTCCATTTCTCTATTAATTGCTTCTTTCCATTTATCTTTATCATCCTTTGTCATGGCCTCCTCATATGTTAATGGTTCATTATATGTTACAAAACCTGTTTCATATTGATCGAGCCACTGTGGTGTTACCTTCCTCCTGGATGGCCTATTAATTTCTTGTTCCTTCTGGACACTTTCTTCTATTTCATGACTGCTCTGTAGGCACCCTGGTTCGTCTAAATACTTTTTATCACTTGGAAGACATTCTGTTTCCTTCTGTATTATTTCTTCTTGATTTTCTTGTTCTTCTATCATAAGATCATGCATGCTCATGGTATCCTCTTCATAAAAGCTATGATATTCGTTGTCTTGCCTTGTTTCATGTTCTTCTTCTAGATATTCTACAGGCCATTCAGTTTCTTCTGGTATATGCTCTTTTGATGTGTTATAATATTCTTTTTGTTGTATAAATATAACCTCTCTTTTAATTAAAACCTCATTTTTATCTGGAAAATAAACTCTATAGCCCTTTGTGTTTTCTCCATAACCTACAAAATATCCTATTTCAGATTTGGAATCCCATTTGAGACGCTTTTGTTGTGGAACATGAACAGAAACTTTCGACCCAAATACTTTTAATTGTTTAATGTCAAATATGCCTTTATTAAACCATAATTCATATGGTGTTACATCTTTGACCCTACTCTTACTTGTTCTATTTAAAACATACACAGCTGTGTTGACAGCTTCAGCCCATAAATTTTTATTCAAACTTGAGCTTAACAGCATAGTTCTAGCTGCCTCAGTTACTGTCCTTACTTCTCTTTCTGCACACCCGTTTTGTTCTGGAGTATACGCACAGCTTGTTTGGTGTATTATACCCATTTTATCCATAATGAATTGCATCTGTTGATTAATAAATTCCTTACCATTGTCAGATCTAATTATTTTTACTTTGTGACCTAAGTTATTTGTTATATACATTAGAAATTTATTTATATGTTTCACAGTATCCGATTTATTAGACAAGAAATAAACTGTTCTAAAACGAGAGTAATCATCCTTTATCAACAAATAGTAATATGCGCCACCTAATGAACTAACTTCCATGGGTCCACACAGATCCATATGTAAAATTTCACCGGGCTGTTGACCTCTGACCTCACTCAAAGGAAATGGTTGCTTATGTAACTTACCTTTTAAGCAATCTTCACAGGTAGACTTACCACTATTAGGTGACACACTAATCTTACTCCTTTTCAAAACATTTTTAACCTGTTCAATGTCTTGATGACCCATTTTACTATGCCACTCTAACAAATTATCACTGACTTTACCTACGCATGCAATTTCATTCTCCTTGTACCTAAATTTCATTATGTACAACCTATCCTTTCTATGAGCTATTGCACAGATTTGCTGTTTATTATTTTTCCTGAAAATACATTTCTCTTTGTTCATTTCTAATACATAACCCTTATCTGTAGCTGAACTGACCGAGAATAAATTTAATTTCATATCCGGCACATATAAAGCACCATTAAGACTTGTTTCAGTCCATTCGGTACCATTATATGCCTGTAAATGTATTATACCTACACCTTTAGCATGGATGACTGTACCGTCTCCTATTATTATTTGTTTTGGCAATGGAAAACTTTCATAATCTGTAAAACACTTAATATTATGACACATGTTCTGAAGCACCACTATCCATAATCCATGTATTCCTACCTTGACATGTTTGTGCATTCAGGGCTGGTAACATACTTACATGAAATGCATTACTACTTTTGTCTTTATCATTATATGATGGTAGCCTAGAATTTTTAGACTTATGTTTAAACCAACATTCACTAGTACTATGATTTGACTTTTTACAAAAATTACAAAACTTATTTTTCTTTGAAGTAAATTGACCTTTACCACATTCAAATTTATAATGACCTTCTAAACCACACTTGAAACACTTACGTCCCTTCTTTACTGCTTTAAATGCCTCTGAAGTTGAGCTCGCTCCATCCTTCATCCGCAGTTCCTCGACCAATAGCCTAGAAGATAATTCTTCATAGGTCTGCTTTTCTGCCGGAACAGATTCCCATGCAGATACAAAGTGTTTATATGACGTTGGAAGTGATGAAGTTATTTTAGTGATTACCATGCTTGTAGTGATCTTAACACCTAGAGACTCTAAGGTAGCTAAAGTCTCCTCGAATCTTCCCAGGAAATTTGCTACAGTATCATTTTCATTGAATCTCAAGTTATAGAACTTTTCCTGAGCTATGTGTATTGACAAATTGCCTTTTTGTTCAAACACAGTATGCAATCTGTCCCATATCTGCTTTGCTGTAGTACAACTTAGCACTTGTGATATTGTTTTTTCTGCTAACCTGCCTACGATGATGTTTTGCGCCTTTGCATCGTTGTCTGCCCATGCTGCAAACTCTTCTTTGGCCTCTACCGGCCTCGGACTGGAACCGTCCACGATGCCCAAGACACCTGCCGCCCTTAGAAGAACCTTGACCCGGAACTTCCACGCCGCCCATTGCGCTGGGTCACGAAGTTTTATATCGTTGATGGCGTTAATATTGATTGCCTCCATGTTGTGCACGCTTGACCACGTGGCACGCGTCTTTACTTTGATGCTTTAACCACACCTTATTTTTCAGCATTAGGAAACCAAATACATCTGCAATAGGGTGACTGGGCCCATAACCTGTTGAATTATTTGGGTGGTTTCCTATTGTGAAAAATAATAAACTCGTTTGTAATTACGACACGTATATTCCATCTCAAGAAGCAGGAGCGACACAGACAATATTCTTATATAGCCACAGACATAAAAAAATAAAATATAGAATAAAAGTTAACTCTATGGAACAATGCACACTTCTCTATAGATAAATATTTGTTGTCTTTTAACATTTATCAATATAGGTAAACCTGTAAAAAGATATTAAATATTTTTATGTACAAAAATAGCAGAATATGTTTTCGTTGATAAAATGTATTTTTGTCTTTCTTTCAGTATATTATTGTACTAAGCGACTTATCATCGCTTCTTTCATTTGCGTCCCTAGGTGAAGAATAGGAGTCTATATTATGGTATTCAGGTCATAGTCTATCCGTATCCTAAATTGCATCCAATTTCTTCCAGCGTTTCAGCGTGAAGGAGAAACAAATATACACAAACAAACTTTTGCATTGAAATAGAAAATAGTCCGATAATTATTGAAAATTTAGTCTTATACTAAACATTATAATTCAAACTTATTTAAGCTAGATTTACACAACTGCTTAAGTATTATTTTTTTATTTTGACTGAATAAAGATTTTAATGAATTTACACAATATCTTTTTATTATGGACCAATAAAACAGAACATAATTTCTGAGCCAAAACCCAAGAATTTATTTCAATAAATTGTTTCGTTATCTGTTTTCTATAATAGAGATTGCAATAATCTATCAATTTTTAATCGACAACCATTAAAAAACTATACCAAATTAAATCGAAATCTATAAGTATCATCTTTAAATAAAAGTGTATAATAATCTTAGAAAATACTATGAAACTTACACAATGATTACTGCAAACAGGTTACGAAGCTTATACTAATTTATCTTTCTACTCATATTTTCCGACAAAGTGTAAAATATCAAATAAAAAATTTAAATTAATAAATATATACTTTCAAATATGAACTATTACTAATTATTAAACGCAATGTGAGCATTTATGTTTTCATTATACTGAGAAATTCTAAATCTATAGAAGAAAATTCAAATTTTCTTCTATAGATATAGAATTTTTCAATGTAATGTGAGGATTTAGTAATAAATTACAAATAGTTCTATAAAATTTCCTGCAGTACCTACTTTTCACATACTAATAAGTAAATATAATAAATAAATTACATAGTATAGGTACAAGCTTTTGTCCATTACCATTAGGATTTCTTTATTATTTTATAGACTAGCGACTCACCCTCGCTTCTTTTGGTTCGCCCCTGGTCAAAAACAAATCTATCCTACGGGAATTGTATATATTTTCGGGATTTCGGGAAAAGTAAATTATGTGCTATTCCAGACTATAATCTATCTCTGTACCAAATATCTAGATTCGTTCAGCCGTTCTGGCGTGAAAGAGTAACAAGCATCCATCCATTCATTCCCACAAACTTTCGCATTTATTATATTATATTAGTATGGACGATCTTATAACGACTTCATTATAACCTCTCATGTGTTAGACTGTGCTTCTGAAGCAGTGTGTCAAAATAAACGTCAAAAGTTCGTGCATATTAAGCACGCTTATCATTCAAATTCCGCATCCTCTATGTAAGTGAATAACATTTTTCAAATCTTATTTGTATCGCTCTAATTTTCACACAGTATACTCAAATAAATAAGCATAGCATAAGACTGAAGACAAAGTTTATAAAATACACTATTATTGAGATATAATCTATACAAAGTCGCCCCTCGGTTTCGTCGAAACGCGCGAGCCGTGTGCATTGTTCGCGTGTTCTTTTTGTGATAATATCTATTGTGTGTGGAGTGAAAGTGATCGTAAAATGGATTTACATTATGACTAAGTAAGTAAAGATCAATATTAATTACATGATTAGGACAATTGAATAAGATTTTGTATAGAAATAGTGGTTTTAACAAACATCGCCGCTATTATTCGCGGCAAAATGGCGTCATTCTCGTCGATATTTTTTGTTAACTTTATTATAAACATTGTGTATTATATACGTTATATATAATATATTATACACGTAGTCTATTATTTTTATGATCTTTACGAAACATTTAATTTAAAAACAAATGTAAAAATAATTCGTATTATTGTAATAAAAAAATACCATATTTTAAAAGATGTCTACACAGATGGGGTATTCTATTTGTTTACTTTAGAAATATTTCAATATGGAAGCGTATAATATTATCGTTGTGCTTAAAACATTGTCATTATAATCATATTTTAGGAGGTCAATTAGTGTTTAAAATAAATGCAAAGAATTTTTCAATTATTGCGAACATTTGAGAGACCTTTTTTTTGTTTTTAATTTCAAGTGCTTGGCTTGTAGTTTGATTTATTGTAAACTAAACACTTCAAACACTTGAAACTCTGTCTGTAACAAGTATGTGGATCGTATTACATAAAAAGTTATTACCCTAAGCCACTTGACCTACAGTGTTTTCGATATTGAAAAGTAAAGGATTTTATTATTTTATTTCACTCGCGCGGGTGAAAAAAAGGGTGAAATTTTCTAAAGTTTGTGTGGTGAAAAAAATATATGGAGAGGTGTATTCTTTTTGTTCATTAATGTGAGATAATACAGTTCTTATGAAATAAAAAAACAAAAATTTGAAATAATGGTTTTATTTTTAAGTTATAAAGGTTTTTAGGTAGATTTTTGGGTAACATCGGGTTCCCTGACTTCCAGGTCTATTTACTAATACATTGTAAGGCAGTTTTTATTGTGGTTTTTTAAATGTGTTAGGTTATTTCATAACGATTCCAACGATATAAGTTACTATAGCTCCCATACAAAACTTTACAGATGTCGTCATTTTAAACACCCGCGAGAAAGTTTTAGGGGTTGTTTAAAACCACCCTACACGAAGCTGCATTTTTGACATAAAGCTTCATAAGTGGGCAACACAAATGAGAGGATAATAAAACAATTGATTAGATCGTGTAATATAGGGCTCTTCAAGAGCCGTGTCTTCAAGTTCCTAAAAGCAGACGACATTGAGCGATAATAGCCATATTTTGTCAAGTTGATCATTAGCCCATTTGTCCTTTTTGCTATAAAAAAATCTCTTTTTTCCAAGGTACATGATAGTCGTATTCTATTAATAGGATCTTGATATCATACCATTAATATATTACATTAATACACTCCAATTTTGTTTATATGTTTGTTTAAAGTGCTATAATTAATATGTAATAAAAACATGTCATATATAAAAGTAATTTATCGATTTATTGCTAACGATTCCACACCAATCGTGTATCGATTAAATTTGTGCATCACTACTCATCTGACGTTTACACATCAGAATCAAACAGCTGTCAAAATGTCGTGTTCTTAATCGAGAAAAATATTTTATGGACTTCGCCTGCGTTAGCTTTGGTTAACACACGTGTTTGTGCAATTTGTGCGGTTTAATTTGTATTTAGTGAATATAGTTGTAATATCTGTAAATTAATCTCTTACTAACTTGGTGATTGGTATTTGTAAGTATTGTGAGTCGTCTTATTTGTTTGTGATAGATATTATGGATCCTGATCCACCGCCTGAACCACCGGACCCTGGAGGTTTGTCAGTATCTTTGCCCACATCTTCACGTAAGTGTCAAAGTGACGAAATTATAAATGACGCGAGTAAGAAAACTATAGTCGATCCGTCGTCGGCTACACCATCGATTCAACATGTCTATGTGCATCCATCTCTGTCCGGTCCTAAGTGTTATTCTGAGGATGACAAGGGTCCCTTCATTGTTTATGTGTCTCGGGAGATTCCTGACCCAGCAGCAGGTACCACCATCAGAGCAATTAAATTTGGTCAATTCTTATACCACAACAAAATACAAAACATTGTGAATGATGGTGTTAAAAATGTAGGTCGCAACAAAATTGAAATCCAATTTTCGACTGCTGTAGCTGCAAATAACTTCATAAATAATCCTATTTTGAATTTATCAAAATTTGTTGCTGTAATCCCAACTTTTAATATTACTAGAATGGGTCTAGTCAAGGGAGTCCCCGTAGACTGGGCAATGGACGAATTTGTGTCGTCTTTGGAATTCCCCTCAGGCTGTACTCAGGTTTTGAAGGCCAGAAGACTAAATCGTAAGACTATGAATGATGGTGTTGCTACTTGGATTCCGACCCAGTCCGTTGTCTTAACATTCCGTGGGCAAGTTTTGCCACCAAAAGTGTACTCATATCACACCTCCTTACCTGTTGAGACCTATAACCTTCCTACAATTCAATGCATGAGTTGTTGTCGTTTTGGTCACATCAAAACACAGTGTAGGTCTAAGCCAAGGTGTTACAGGTGCTCCCAACCACATACTGGGGATGCATGTGATATCTCAAAGGATAATTCTACTTGTTTATATTGCTCGGCAAAACACTATGCTATTGACAAGGATTGTCCTGAGTTTGTAAGGCAGCAAAATATTAAAACATTAATGTCGCAGGATAATATATCCTATATGGAAGCATCCTCCCGGTTCCCCCCAGTTAGACGTTCCTATGCTGATATGGCTAAGGAAATGTTTTCTCCACCTCTTATAACAATGTCACAGCCCAGTCCTAGTAATCCTCAGATTCCTATCAGGAAATCCTACACCAAGACTGTTGTCCGTTCTCCTTGTCCTCGAGCTCCTCTTACTAAAGGTTATGATAGACTAGCTCATCAAGCCATCACTAGCAACTCTCCTTCTTCCTTACCAAATGGCTGTGCTTTAAACGGCAATAATGAATCCCCTTATGAGTTCTCTAGATCCAACCTTCTTTTAAATTTAACAGAAACTCTTATTTCTATTATTTCAGCTGGTGATGAAATTCCCTTACCGTCCAACGTTGCCCAAAACTTACTCCATATTTTCAATATTCTTAAAAATGGCCCCACTCAACTTCCTTCAGTGGAATAGTAAAAGTGTACGTTCTAAAAAACATGAACTACTTTCTATTATTACCCTATATGAGCCTGTCATTATTGCCATCTCTGAAACATGGCTTATTCTTGGTTCCCGTTTTAGGGTATCAGGTTTTGCTTGCTTGAGCGATGACAGAAGTGACGGGTATGGGGGTAGTGCCATCCTTATCCGGCACTCCACTCCATATTCCCTGATCCCTCTCCCCCCTTATAGTCAACAGATAAATGCTGTTGCTATAAGAGCTTTTGATATTTCTTTTCTATCACTCTATATTCCTTATCCTTCTTCTTCTCTCTTCCTTGAGGTACAGTCTATCATCTCTTCCCTCCCCAGTCCTGTACTAGTCATGGGTGATTTTAATACGCACCACACTTTGTGGGGGTGTTATTTTTGTGATGGGTTCTCTCCTTTGTTGGTGGACATGATTGATGATCTCAATCTTTGTATTTTAAATGATGGTTCACCGACCCGTAGAGTATATCCTAATCAAAACCCCAAGACTGCTGTTGACCTTTCATTATCTTCTCCATCTTTATCTTCCCTACTATCATGGAGTACTCTCCCTTCCTCCTATGGTAGTGACCACTTTCCTATTCTCCTCTCTTTAAATAATAGGCACTCTCCTCCTTCTCCTTCCTTCAAGCCTTTGCTTCCATATAATTTGAATAAAGCAAACTGGTTTGAGTATGCTTACTCTGTTGATAACATGCTGGGCTCTCTTCCTGAGTCTATTAGTGATGAGAATGTAATTGTTTATTATGATCGATTCCTTTCAGCTATTATTTCAAGCGCTGATCTCTTTATCCCCAAAAAACACTCCACACAAAATCAGTTGCCTTTCAATCCCTGGTGGGATCAGGAATGCAGTGATTTTGTTAACCGGCGTACTTTCGCCGAATTAGCATACGCAGCCCGTATGACAATGGAGAATTTCCTTGAGTACCAACGCAGTGATGCCAAATTTCGGAGAGTGATTTATAAAAAGAAAAAACTTGGTTGGATCAAATTCTGCGAGTCCCTTGAACCTCGATCCCCGTCTTCTTATGTTTGGAGACAAGTCAAAAAGTTTCGCCGAGCTTTTGATGTTATACCTCATCAAGGTTCCAACAATCCCTCTGAATGGCTTAATGACTTTGCTGACAAGCTAGCTCCCCCATTTGTTCCCCATCATGATTTATTTCCTTTTCCTGCACAACCCTCTTCATTGGATGATGTGGATGCCCCTTTCACTCTGGATGAGCTCGAGAACTCCTTAACGGGTTTAAAGGACACCAGTCCAGGTGAAGACGGTATACCATATTCTGGCTATGTGAACTTGGCACCCGACTTTGGAAATTTTTTTTTTTTTAGGTTTATTTGAAAGAATTCGGTTAGTAGTGGATAGTAGTGAAGCTAATTTCGTTTGTAGTAGTGCCAAAAAAAAAATATAGACAACAAAAAAAAATGTCATCCCCCGAAGTTGGAAAATTTTTTTTTTCCGTTTGATTCTTATAGAAAAACGTTCGTAGTGGTTTGTAGTGCAAATTTTTTTTTTGTAGTAAAACCAGAAAAAAAATAAAAAAAAAATTTTTTTTCCAGTATTTTTGCAGAACGATTTTTACTAAATAAATTCAATTTGAAAGCCGTTACGATTACTATTAACGCTAAAAACACTAAAAAACGCTCGTAGAGGTTAGTAGTGGAAGAATCTTCAAGTGTATGGGAACAAAAGTCGATAAGAAGATAAGCGTTTGTAGTTGTTTGTAGTAGAGTTAATTTCGTTTCCAGTAACTTTTTTTCATTTGTAATTGTTTGTAGTACCACAATTTCGTTTGTAGTACCGTTCTTTTGTTTGTATTTGTTTGTAGTAGCGTTAATTTCGTTTGTAGTACCATTTCTTCGTTTGTAG
Organism: Fabriciana adippe; assembly: GCA_905404265.1. Lineage (NCBI taxonomy): Eukaryota > Metazoa > Arthropoda > Insecta > Lepidoptera > Nymphalidae > Fabriciana > Fabriciana adippe. The sequence goes on from FR990003.1 coordinate 10,332,752, forward strand.
TTGTTTGTAGTAACGTTAATTTTGTTTGTAGTAACATTCTTTCGTTTGTAGTACTATTTCTTCGTTTGTAGTTGTTTGTAGTAACGTTAATTTTGTTTGTAGTAACATTCTTTCGTTTGTAGTACCACAATTTCGTTTGTAGTACCATTATTTCGTTTGTAGTTGTTTGTAGTAACGTTAACTTTGTTTGTAGTAATATTCTTTCGTTTGTAGTACCACAATTTCGTTTGTAGTACCATTATTTCGTTTGTAGTTGTTTGTAGTAACGTTAATTTTGTTTGTAGTAACATTCATTCGTTTGTAGTACTACAATTTCGTTTGTAGTACCATTTCTTCGTTTGTAGTTGTTTGTAGTAACGTTAATTTTGTTTGTAGTAACATTATTTCGTTTGTAGTTATTTGTAGTAATGTTAATTTTGTTTGTAGTACCATTATTTCGTTTGTAGTTGTTTGTAGTAACGTTAATTTTGTTTGTAGTAACATTATTTCGTTTGTAGTTGTTTGTAGTGTCGTTAATTTTGTTTGTAGTAACATTCTTTCGTTTGTAGTACCATTTCTTCGTTTGTAGTGGTTTGTAGTAACGTTAATTTTGTTTGTAGTAACATTCTTTCGTTTGTAGTACCATTTCTTCGTTTGTAGTTGTTTGTAGTAACATTAATTTTGTTTGTAGTAACATTCTTTCGTTTGTAGTACCACAATTTCGTTTGTAGTACCATTATTTCGTTTGTAGTTGTTTGTAGTAACGTTAATTTTGTTTGTAGTAACATTATTTCGTTTGTAGTTGTTTGTAGTGTCGTTAATTTTGTTTGTAGTAACATTCTTTCGTTTGTAGTACCATTTCTTCGTTTGTAGTGGTTTGTAGTAACGTTAATTTTGTTTGTAGTAACATTCTTTCGTTTGTAGTACCATTTCTTCGTTTGTAGTTGTTTGTAGTAACATTAATTTTGTTTGTAGTAACATTCTTTTGTTTGTAGTACCACAATTTCGTTTGTAGTACCATTATTTCGTTTGTAGTACCACAATTTCATTTGAAGTACCATTTCTTCGTTTGTAGTTGTTTGTAGTAACGTTAATTTTGTTTGTAGTAACATTATTTTGTTTGTAGTTGTTTGTAGTAACGTTAATTTTGTTTGTAGTCACATTCTTTCGTTTGTAGTACCACAATTTCGTTTGTAGTTGTTTGTAGTAACGTTAATTTTGTTTGTAGTAACATTATTTCGTTTGTAGTACCACAATTTCATTTGTAGTACCATTTCTTCGTTTGTAGTTGTTTGTAGTAACGTTAATTTTGTTTGTAGTAACATTATTTTGTTTGTAGTTGTTTGTAGTAACTTTAATTTTGTTTGTTGTAACATTATTTTGTTTGTAGTTGTTTGTAGTAACGTTAATTTTGTTTCTTGTAACATTCTTTCGTTTGTAGTACCATTATTTCGTTTGTAGTTGTTTGTAGTAACATTGATTTTGTTTGTAGTAACATTATTTTGTTTGTAGTTGTTTGTAGTAACGTTAATTTTGTTTGTTGTAACATTATTTCGTTTGTAGTACCATTATTTCGTGTATAGTTGTTTGTAGTAACGTTAATTTTGTTTGTAGTAACATTCTTTCGTTTCTAGTACCACAATTTCATTTGTAGTACCATTTCTTCGTTTGTAGTTGTTTGTAGTAACTTTAATTTTGTTTGTTGTAACATTATTTTGTTTGTAGTTGTTTGTAGTAACGTTAATTTTGTTTCTTGTAACATTCTTTCGTTTGTAGTACCATTATTTCGTTTGTAGTTGTTTGTAGTAACATTAATTTTGTTTGTAGTAACATTATTTTGTTTGTAGTTGTTTGTAGTAACGTTAATTTTGTTTGTTGTAACATTATTTCGTTTGTAGTACCATTATTTCGTTTGTAGTTATTGGTAGTAACATTAATTTTGTTTGTAGTAACATTCTTTCGTTTGTAGTACCACAATTTCGTTTGTAGTACCATTATTTCGTGTGTAGTTGTTTGTAGTAACGTTAATTTTGTTTGTAGTAACATTCTTTCGTTTGTAGTACCACAATTTCGTTTGTAGTACCATTATTTCGTTTGTAGTTGTTTGTAGTAACGTTAATTTTGTTTGTAGTAACATTCTTTCGTTTGTAGTACCACAATTTCATTTATAGTACCATTATTTCGTTTGTAGTACCACAATTTCATTTGTAGTACCATTTCTTCGTTTGTAGTTGTTTGTAGTAACGTTAATTTTGTTTGTAGTAACATTATTTTGTTTGTAGTTGTTTGTAGTAACGTTAATTTTGTTTGTAGTCACATTCTTTCGTTTGTAGTACCACAATTTCGTTTGTAGTTGTTTGTAGTAACGTTAATTTTGTTTGTAGTAACATTATTTCGTTTGTAGTTGTTTGTAGTAACGTTAATTTTGTTTGTAGTAACATTCTTTCGTTTGTAGTTGTTTGTAATAATGTTAATTTAGTTTGTAGTACCAATATTTCATTCGTAGTACTATTACAGTATAAGCTTCTTATTCGCAATTCCGTTATTCGTGGTTTGAGTATTTGCGGAAGAAAAAATTGAGACCATTTCCTGTATTCGCGGCCGAAAATTTCTTTATTCGCGAATTTGTAACTTACGATTATATTATATACAATTTTAAAAGAGATAAAGTTGATTATTCAATATCGAATGTTTTCAATAAAACTACACCATTACCTAAACAAGTACCCAATGGATTAAGTAATAAAACACGTGTCTCGTCAAAATCAAGTAATTTGTTAAAATTTGATGGATGTGCAATGATAATCCTTTTGTTTCGTGTAAACAATCGTAAAAGATCGTAAACTTATTTTAGGTTGTCAACAGGTACCATTGCGACACAGGTAGCATAACGATACAGGTATAGCGGGAAGTCAAAGCGGCGGCGTCAAAAGCGCTACCGCTATTATCAGCTTATGCACGTGCAAAATATCAGGTGCACCTGATGGGTCAATGGGTTTACCCATGGACCCGTGCGATAAAGTTTATGACATGCTTGCCGAAGAAGGGTTATCTTTTTATTGCAGACCTATTCAGTTTTATGATAACGCATTTACACAGGTAAGTGGATATGTAAAAAAGTATAGTTTCCCCCACTTTCGTAATTTAAATTTTAATTGAAGTGTGTAAGACGTTCAGTTTAATGGATAACGTCAAACAACGCATACCATTAAACTAACCTGAATTTTTGTGCTTTTACCTTGTTTGAATTTTTGTGGTTATTACTAAAAAATCTAGCTAATTTTGGTTAAGAAATCATTTTGTTTTGTTCTTATTTTAATTTCGGGGTTATTAACAACGCATTTATTAATCTAATTTGAAAGTTTTCGTTCCTTCGTCTTGTCTGCTTATTTGTCATTCCTACAATCTTAAGTTAAATTCAGTTTTGTTAACATTTCTTTGGTTTTATTTTATTCGTTTTGGGGTTGTATTCTTTTATTTTCTCGAAGAGTTTCGTGAAATTCGCTTGAGTTATTGTTTAAAATGCCTCGAACGGCCGCAAATTCGCCTCAAATTATTTTTGATACTTTAAAAGACCTGCGGTTTATCGATGATAAAGGCAATCTTTTGCCATGGAGCAGTGATATTTGGCACAAAGCGACCGTTGCAATGAAGGGTAAGATGTCGAAGGACTACCTTTATCTTTACATATCCCAAAACAGGAACGGTGTTTTTAATAAAATACATGGGATTGAAACGTTAGAGTCGACGAAATATGACAGTAATGTTGACGACTCGGCTGACGATTCACGGCAGGATCCGAATTGGTCTATGAGCGAAACAAAGTGTTTATTACCTGCTTTACGCAAAAACATACACATTTCGAAGAGTGAATGGGCTGCTCTCAAGTCTCGTGTTGTAGAATACAAGGAACGTGAATACGAGGTCCTCGTTATTGGTTGGACAGACGCTTTATATGATATTTTATGGACTCACATGAAATTGCCTTGCCCTTTCTCGTTTAAAAACGCACATATTAATAGAAATCCAGGGGAGATATTTTTGTCTATTAAAGGCAGTTGTTCGGAATGTGGATCAAAAATTCACATCTATTGTCAAAGTGAACCAACCAATGATGGAGCAACGTTACACATTTCTACTTTTGATTCTCGTGGTGTAACGCATCGAAAAAAACGACAAGTGAGTGGAGAAAGACGATTGCGAATTGGCAAAGAATTACAAGGAAAATCGACTTATGCTTGGCGACGTGATGAAGCGAATAGGTTGATGGAGTTCGAGGATGCTATTCCTGCTAACATACCTTCGGAAGCAGTTGTCCGTAAGGCAAAACAGGAAGCTCGTGATAAAGATTTAGGTTTATTTAAAACAAAATCAGCTCTTGCCTCTGTGTGGGACATGAAGTACGAATTAGAGTTTAATGGATGCATTCATGAGATTGGTCTCGATAAATTTTATTTAATGTACTGGACTCCAACACAGTTATTCATGTACAACAAGTTTATTAAGGAAGACTCCGTTACTAGCATTAGCATCGACGCTACAGGTAGCTTGGTGAAGCAAATACCCAAACCGGATGGCTCAAAGCGCGTTGTTTACCTATACCAAGCTGTTTGTGGTTATCGTCAAAAGATATTGCCTTTATTCCAATTGATATCAGAGAAGCACGACACAAATACCTTGACATATTGGATTCGAGAATGGTTGCGTTCTGGCGGGTCATGTCCCAAACAAGTAGTTACAGACTACTCATTGGCGCTTCTTAACGCTACTTCTCTCGCTTTTAACAACGCCGACCTAAAAACATACATCGAAAAGTGTATAGTATTTGACACGAACGATTCGTCCGTGCGGGTGAACCCACCACGTTGTATAATTCGACTCGACATTTCGCACTTTGTAAACATGGTGGCGCGTTGGAGCTGCTTCAATCGCGAGAGTCCCGAAAAGAAGGATTTCTTTCTCCGATGCGTGGGTCTGCTAACCACATGTACGGAAATTTACGGCTGTGTACTGATGTACTGACCATTGCTTTTGCTACGCATGAAAACATTGATGACAAACAGAGTCACTGTTTCTCAGCACAGAATCGAGTTTCAGAGCGCTTGAAATCGTATAGTCTCCCCGATAACGGTGTTGAGAAATTCGAGGATAATCAGAATAAAAAGGAAACTTTGTTGGAACAATTTAACGACGTTGATGGAGAGACTGAACTCGATTCAAGTGCTGCAATCGGAGCTATTTTGAAAAAAATCGAGTCAGATAGCAGGAGTAAACTTAAAAAGGGACGATTGAATCCTTATCAGTGCTGTGCGTTTGGTTCTAGACTGTTGAAATTGGCAAAACAATTTGTTCTTTGGACTGCTGTTATGGTTACCAATGATCCAAAAAGGTCAACTCTCGTAGAGTTATCGAATGACAAGGACGTACGACTTGTTGCCAGTTCAGCTCGAAGCGAAGAATATTTTCGAGAATTAAAACATCTGGTTTTTAGAAAAGAGAAATCTATTAGGATTGACAAGTTCCTCGTTATTCACCTAAGGAATCTGGCAGGCACTACTATTTTGCTGAATGCCGAGACACAGAAAAACAAAAAAATGCAGCCCAAAGTAATACATTCGACGCCTCGAGTATCTGATCCGGTTGTGGATAATTTTGGTGAAAGTAAAGATCGTAAACGTGTAAGTGACGATGACATAAAACAAGACGAGCCAGACGATACGTCTGTAATAAAATCGTTTGACGACATTTCGACCAAATTAAATAAATCTTCAATGTCTTTTCTCAATGAGAACGAAGATTGGCGTGGCCTTACAAAAAAGACTGAACTGATCCAACCAAATATACAAAGTCGACCCAAGAAGCGAGGAAAATATCTGACACCATGTCCTGATATAGAAATAATACACCAGCGGCCAAAATTCAGTTTAACTTTGCCTCTTCTCGTGAATGGTAACAGTTTGGGCCCTGCAAAAATTGGCAAACAATTTATTGCTGTACGGAACACATGTGCATTCGACTCCATCGTGCAAAGTATGCTTACCGCATATCACGATTTCGCTCCATATTACGAACAAATCACAAAGTCGAAGAATGCTTTACATGATTTTGTAGAGGAGTTGTCGAAGTCTGGTGTAAGTTCGAACTTATACAACGAACGATGTGTAATTTTAAAACACACAGCAGAAATAAAAAATGGAGTGTTGGATTGCGAAATCAACGTCGCTACTTTAATTGAGTCACACATTTTACCGAACACTCCATCTCTTGAGATAAAAATTAATTGCAATGATTGCCAATACGAAAAAATAAGCATCATCCCAGTCCTTGAACTCAATCCAGATCCGATTTTCAAAGAAGCAATGAGGGGCCTACAGGAAGCTGTGAGTAAGTCTGTAGAATACTACGTGTCTAAAACTAGAAACGAGTGTTGTTTTTGTAAAGGAACTAATGTTACTAAGACGTTTGCTGGAGGAAGCCACATTTTCCTCAATCTCGAGGCTGCCGAAATTGGGCTGCTTGCCGCACGGCGTGGTTTAGCGAATTGCAGAAAACAATTCACTCTTTCGGAAATCCCTGGAAATTTGAACTACTGCGATCGTCAGTACAAAATGGTTTCAGCGATTATTTTCGTTGCTGGGCATTACTACGCCTGTATAAAACGAGCTAATGGTTCGTGGGAAGAACATAACGATCTTTGTTCATCGCAAAAAGTAATGGCGATTACCAAACGGGAAGTACTAAAACAACGTCGAACCCCCTTGTTATTCTACGTCCGAATTTAGATTGAGGATTTAGTTCTACCCAGCATCAAGGTTGACGAAAGATCCTACAATAAACCAAAGTTACTATAAATGAAATTAACATAACTACAAATAAGTACTAATTTCGGGTTCATCCCTAGGTACGTTTTAACGGTTAGTATGGATTAGAAAAACACAGTAAAAACAAAAATCTATCCCATGGGAACCGGCCATTTTTCTGGATAAAAAGTAACCTATGTGCTACTACAGACTATAATTTATCTCTATGCTGAATTTTATGCAGATCCGTTAAGCCGTTCTGGCGTTATTAAGTAAACATCTGTCCATCCTAATAATAGGCCAATATTATAATGGGCTTAATATATTTTCTATTAATACAGAAGTATATATAATAAATAATGACTAAAATACAAACACATAAATATTGATTATTGTTATAAATATGTACATATCGTACATAGTTTAAGAAATAATATATTATTTTACTCTTTACGATAAGCAAAAATAATATACTTTATATTTTGCTCTTTCAATCATATTTTAGATTTAATAAAAATGATATTTGTTTTGCTTTTAAACCTATCACCCATCAAGTACCCGATATTTTGCACGTGCATAAGCTGATAATAGCGGTAGCGCTTTTGACGCCGCCGCCTTGACTTCCCGCTATACCTGTATCGTTATGCTACCTGTGTCGAAATGGTACCTGTTAACCACCTAAAATAAGTTTACGATCTTTTACGATTGTTTACACAAAACAAAAGAATTACACTGGTCAACACAATTTTTGTTTCCTTAATATTTTTTACTGTTATTAAGTATTCCTATGGTCCTGATTATAAAAAAAATACTAGGAGATTGCTAACAGCTTTACTTTTTGAAATATAGACTTTTACTATTTTGACTAAAAATACAGGAAAATTTATACATATGTTAACAAAATTTCTATTTAACACAGTCAAATGACCTTTTATAGGATTTCCTTGAATGAACGACTTTAGTCTGCCATCATATGTGAGTCCCACTTTCCCTGATAACGCTCTTCTATTGTCTGAATATCCTGATGAAATCTTTCTTCTTGCTCCTCACTAAAGTCGCCCAGATTTTGTAAAAATCGGTCTGAATACGGGTGCAGAAAGTGGATTATTATGCTAATGTTGCACCCTAGGTCTTGCAAGTTCGATAGCATGCACTCAACAAGCTCGACACGGTTATCAGATTTCTTGTTAACAAGGAAATTACTCATAACCAAAACAAATGAGTTCCAAGCTTTGGATTCGACTTCAGTCATTGATTTGACAAAATTAGGATCCTTCACGAGTTGCCTAATCTGTGGCCCATCAAAAATACCGGCTTTAAATTTTTCTGTACTTAATCCTAGAAACTTGAGTGTAAGAAAATTGAAACATTCGCTACTTTTGTCAAGCGCCTTCACAAACTGTTTCATTATGCCGAGTGTGATATGATGTGGCGGATAAGTTAGGATATAACCACATACTTCGATTTCCAGGGTTAATTCCGTTATTTTTTCACAATGGTCATGGTGGTTTCGAGATTCTCGTCAAATCTTAGGTGTTACGAACTTTATTGCATCCCTTTTTCTACTGAGCCATAACTGTAGACACACAACACATTTCTAGCATTTAATATGAGGAACCCATGGCTTGTCCTGATTACACAATTTTATTTTAAAGTATTGATGATGTTTTTACAACTTCTGATATAGGTTTTATTTATTTAATTTTCAAATATATTCGCCACAAATATAGCAAAAACAATCTGAATTAAGTACACAACATCTTCTTGACGAAGCCATATCGAAAACAACAACAAAATATATTTTAGTGTCCAATAAAAAACGAAAATCTATTTAAAAATAGTAATTAAGGATAGTTAGCTATAACTCAAAAACAAAAGCTGTTAGAGAAAAATTGTTGGCATATTTAAAAAATACTTGTCAAATTGAGATAGAAAACCAAAAAAATCCACAGGAAACAAACAAATTTTTTACTTTTATTGACCAGTGTTATCATTGCACATCCATCGAATTACCTGATTTTGACGAGACACGTGTTTTATTACTTAATCCATTGGGTACTTGTTTATGTAATGGTGTAGTTTTATTGAAAACATTCGATATTGAATAATCAATTTTATTTCTTTTAAAATTTTATATAATATAATCGTATGTTACAAATTCGCGAATAACGAAATTTTCCGCAAATACTCCAACTACGAATAAGAAGCTTATACTGTAACAGTACTACGAACGAAATATTGGTACTACAAACGAAAGAATGTTACTACAAACAAAATTAACGTTACTACTAACAACTACAAACGAAATAATGGTACTACAAACGAAATTGTGGTACTACAAACGAAAGAATGTTACTACAAACAAAATTAACGTTACTACAAACAACTACAAACGAAGAAATGGCACTACAAACGAAAGAATGTTACTACAAACAAAATTAACGTTACTACAAACAACTACAAACGAAGAAATGGTACTACAAACGAAAGAATGTTACTACAAACAAAATTAACGTTACTACAAACCACTACAAACGAAGAAATGGTACTACAAACGAAAGAATGTTACTACAAACAAAATTAACGACACTACAAACAACTACAAACGAAATAATGTTACTACAAACAAAATTAACGTTACTACAAACAACTACAAACGAAATAATGGTACTACAAACGAAATTGTGGTACTACAAACGAAAGAATGTTACTACAAACAAAATTAACGTTACTACAAACAACTACAAACGAAGAAATGGTACTACAAACGAAAGAATGTTACTACAAACAAAATTAACGTTACTACAAACCACTACAAACGAAGAAATGGTACTACAAACGAAAGAATGTTACTACAAACAAAATTAACGACACTACAAACAACTACAAACGAAATAATGTTACTACAAACAAAATTAACGTTACTACAAACAACTACAAACGAAATAATGGTACTACAAACGAAAGAATGTTACTACAAACAAAGTTAACGTTACTACAAAGAACTACAAACGAAAAAATGGTACTACAAACGAAAGAATGTTACTACAAACAAAATTAACGACACTACAAACAACTACAAACGAAATAATGTTACTACAAACAAAATTAACGTTACTACAAACAACTACAAACGAAATAATGGTACTACAAACGAAAGAATGTTACTACAAACAAAGTTAACGTTACTACAAAGAACTACAAACGAAAAAATGGTACTACAAACGAAAGAATGTTACTACAAACAAAATTAACGTTACTACAAACAACTACAAACGAAATAATGGTACTACAAACAAAATTAACGTTACTACAAACAACTACAAACGAAATAATGTTACTACAAACAAAATTAACGTTACTACAAACAACTACAAAAGAAGAAATGGTACTACAAACGAAATTGTATTACTACAAACGAATGAATGTTACTACAAACAAAATTAACGTTACTACAAACAACTACAAACGAAATAATGGTACTACAAACGAAATTGTGGTACTACAAACGAAAGAATATTACTACAAACAAAGTTAACGTTACTACAAACAACTACAAACGAAATAATGGTACTACAAACGAAATTGTGATACTACAAACGAAAGAATGTTACTACAAACAAAATTAACGTTACTACAAACAACTACAAACGAAGAAATGGTACTACAAACGAAATTGTAATACTACAAACGAAAGAATGTTACTACAAACAAAATTAACGTTACTACAAACAACTACAAACGAAGAAATGGTACTACAAACGAAATCGTGGTACTACAAACGAAAGGATGTTACTACAAACAAAATTAACGTTACTACAAACAACTACAAACGAAGAAATAGTACTACAAACGAAAGAATGTTACTACAAACAAAATTAACGTTACTACAAACAACTACAAACGAAGAAATGGTACTACAAACGAAAGAATGTTACTACAAACAAAATTAACGTTACTACAAACCACTACAAACGAAGAAATGGTACTACAAACGAAAGAATGTTACTACAAACAAAATTAACGACACTACAAACAACTACAAACGAAATAATGTTACTACAAACAAAATTAACGTTACTACAAACAACTACAAACGAAATAATGGTACTACAAACGAAAGAATGTTACTACAAACAAAGTTAACGTTACTACAAACAACTACAAACGAAGAAATGGTACTACAAACGAAAGAATGTTACTACAAACAAAATTAACGTTACTACAAACCACTACAAACGAAGAAATGGTACTACAAACGAAAGAATGTTACTACAAACAAAATTAACGACACTACAAACAACTACAAACGAAATAATGTTACTACAAACAAAATTAACGTTACTACAAACAACTACAAACGAAATAATGGTACTACAAACAAAATTAACGTTACTACAAACAACTACAAACGAAATAATGTTACTACAAACAAAATTAACGTTACTACAAACAACTACAAACGAAGAAATGGTACTACAAACGAAATTGTAGTACTACAAACGAATGAATGTTACTACAAACAAAATTAACGTTACTACAAACAACTACAAACGAAATAATGGTACTACAAACGAAATTGTGGTACTACAAACGAAAGAATGTTACTACAAACAAAATTAACGTTACTACAAACAACTACAAACGAAGAAATAGTACTACAAACGAAAGAATGTTACTACAAACAAAATTAACGTTACTACAAACAACTACAAACGAAGAAATGGTACTACAAACGAAATTAACGCTACTACAAACAAATACAAACAAAAGAACGGTACTACAAACGAAATTGTGGTACTACAAACAATTACAAATGAAAAAAAGTTACTGGAAACGAAATTAACTCTACTACAAACAACTACAAACGCTTATCTTCTTATCGACTTTTGTTCCCATACACTTGAAGATTCTTCCACTACTAACCTCTACGAGCGTTTTTTAGTGTTTTTAGCGTTAATAGTAATCGTAACGGCTTTCAAATTGAATTTATTTAGTAAAAATCGTTCTGCAAAAATACTCGAAAAAAAAATTTTTTTTTATTTTTTTTCTGGTTTTACTACAAAAAAAAAATTTGCACTACAAACCACTACGAACGTTTTTAAATAAGAATCAAACGGAAAAAAAATTTTTTTCCAACTTCGGGGGATGACATTTTTTTTTGTTGCCTATATTTTTTTTTTTGGCACTACTACAAACGAAATTAGCTTCACTACTATCCACTACTAACCGAATTCTTTCAAAAAAACCTAAAAAAAAAAAAAAAATCCAAAGTCGGGTGCCAAGTTCACATAGCCCCATATTCTTTTATTGGGAAATTAAATGAGAAATCTAAATTGTATTTTCTTAACCTTATCAACGCAATATTTAAGTCAGGCATTATCCCGGAAGCCTGGAAATCTCAGATAATTATCCCTATCCTTAAACCTGGTAAAAATCCTTCTGATCCGAATTCTTACAGACCTATTGCACTATCATCAACCTTATCGAAAATTACTGAACGCATTTTAAAAAATCGACTGGAATGGATAGTGGAAAGCAGAAATATCTTAGCGCCCTCTCAGTTTGGCTTTAGAAAGGGTCTAAGTACTATAGATAGTCTCAGCATTCTAACGACAGACATTCGACTTGCCTATGCAAAAGGAGAGTACTTGGTTGGTGTCTTTCTAGATATCGCCTCTGCATATGACAATGTCCTTCTTCCGTTGCTCAGGCAGAAAATGCAACAGCTGAGTATACCGCCGAGGTTAGTTCATTTCATATGTAATCTGCTGACCGGTAGAACTATATCTGTAAGACACCGACTGCTTACACTGCCGTCCAGACTTGTCTGGAAGGGTTTGCCTCAAGGCTCGGTCCTCAGTCCTTTGCTGTACAGCATTTATACACGTGACCTCGAATTGTCTGTTAATAGTTTCTGTAACATCCTTCAATATGCTGATGATATTGTTCTTTATTTTAGTTCAAAATCGGTGGAAGACATTAGTTTGCGGTTGAACTCTGCTTTGCACTATTTAGGCCAGTGGCTCAATGAACATGGCTTGTCATTATCGGTGTCCAAATGTCAAGCTGTTGTGTTTACAAAAAAACGATCTGTTCCAAATTTTGAGCTTTGCTATGAGGATCAACTTATTAATCTAGCTGATAATACTAAATTTTTAGGCATAGTAATCGATAAACGACTGAATGGAATTGCCCACGCGGAGTATATCAGCAGAAAGTGTGAAAAAGGCATCAATGCTCTTCGAGCGGTGTCTGGAGTGTGGTGGGGTGCACACCCATATACTCAAAAACTATTGTACAATTCTGTCATACGTAGCCATATAGACTACGGCCTATTTGTTCTGGACCCCTTTAATAAAGTAGCTTCCGAGAAGTTAAATAAAATACAGTATAAATGCCTAAGATTAATTTTAGGTGCAATGAGGTCTTCTCCTACCAACGCCCTTCAGGTTGAATGTGTCGACCCTCCTTTACCTATCCGTCGGCAGTATCTGTCCGACCGCTTTGTTTGCAAGTCATTACAGTTATCTTCCCATCCCTTGTGGCCAAGGCTGCGGCAGTTGGCTGAGCTAAGCCCATCAAATAAGCCATTGTCCTTTTTACTGGACAGTTACCTTAAATTCACCAAACTTCCGCACCCTATGTCTTGTTTCCCCTCTAATCCTATCTTTTGTACTCCCTATAATGCTCTAGCCATGTCTCCTTCTATAATCACAGATGTTGGTCTGACCAAAGGAGCACTTGACACCAGCACAAAATTTCAAGCAATGGTTCATCAAAATTGGTCGAATCATCTCCTGATCTTTACCGACGCGGCGAAGCTTTCTCAGGATGGCTGTGTTGGTGCAGCCTGCTGGATTCCAAAATTCAAAATTATTTTGCAATTTAAGTGCCCTCCCGAATCATCAGTGTTTACAGGCGAGGCTGTTGCTTTGTTTGAAGCAATCCTGTTTACCTGCTCCCATAACTTTAAACAGACTGTTATTTTTACTGACGCATTAAGCTGCTTAATGGCTATTAAGGAGAACCCCTTTCATAGTAAATTAAGATGTTCCATAATTCTAAGGATTCGTGAAGCTTTGTACTCATGTGATCAAAAGGGCTTAGCGATCTCACTAGTTTGGGTTCCGGGCCACTCCGGAATTCCTGGGAACGAAACAGCAGATTCTTGTGCCAAATCTGCCATACAGTGTGGCTCATTGGAGCATTTCTCAAATTCGGCTCAGGATTTGTTATCTCTTCCAAAAAAATTTTTAGATAAATCGTGGGAAAATAACTGGAACTCATCAAAATCTTTTAAAGGTAAGCACTATGCTGCAATTCAGCCAGAGATTCCAAGACGCCCCTGGTTCTTTCGTTACAAACTGGCGGAACGTAGGGTTATATCTACAATTTGTCGCCTACGTCTTGGACATGCAAGTACTCCTGTACACTTGGCTAAGATCAGAGTCAGGGACCACTCCCTGTGTGAATGTGGCCTTGACGAAGGCTCCCCTTCCCATATCCTCTTCAGCTGTCCCAAACTCCTCTACCCTCTCTATGACATTCTTCCTTCTAAAGTCCCCCGTCCCATTAATGTTAATTGTTTGTTAATGTTTGTGTTTAGTCCATTATGTAGATTTCTGTGTACATATATTAAATGTAATAAAATTAAATTGTAGTCATAATTAGATTATTATTAGTACTAACTATTATTATTTCTTTGTTCTTATTGATTTATATATATATTGTCTTGTCTGTTGTAGATCCTGATTTTACAACGAATTGCTCCGTATCAACATGTAATCAGATCTAGTGATTTTTTTTCTCTCTTTTACCGGTCATTCTTAATATAACGTGTTTTCTCCATTCTACGCGACATTGGCGAAGTAAATTGTGCCCAACTGGCACTTCTGGAAGCCATTAAACAAAAGAATTGAATTGAATTGAATTGAAAATATTTTATAATATCTATATGTATTGCACAATATTTTACAAACCTATTCATGCGTTTTCATTAATACAGAATTACGCATAGTTGCGTTACAGCCGGCCAGAGGCTGTGTGTGACATGACATTATACATATTATTACACAGTAGTATTTATCTAGACGTATAAAATTGAAATATAATGACTACTAAGACGGAGATAATAAAACCTAGTACTGTAAAAGTTTATGAATTAGATGATTATGAAAAAATACTTAAAGGTGTAAAAGTAGCAGCATGTATGATAACTGAGTCACATCAAGTTGGTAAGTTTTTTAAATTATTTGATAATTTCAATATGTTTATATTTATAACCTTATTTTTAATTCCATTTTTCCACATGATATTTAAATCTAAAGATTAATTCAATATGTTGCAAACTACAAATAAGACTTTCAACTCTTGCTATATATTATTTGGGTTAATATAATATATTATGCGCCTAACACAATAGTTTTATGTTTTCGCTCATTATGCCTAAGTAAGTATTTATTAGTATTAAATATTAAAATTCTCAGTGGATGAAGCAAGTGTGATTAAGCGTCTTAGTGCTTTAACTCTTAATGGACCTTCTGATGGCAATTGCTGCTCTTGCTGTGGAGTTGGTCCATTCGAATCAAGAGCCCAACAAACAGCACATTATAAAAATCATTGGCACACTCATAATCTGAAACGAAAGTTATTTGGTAAAGCAGCTTTGACTTTAGGTCAATTTAATTCTAAGCAAGGTGAGTTCTAAAATTATTTTTAGTTTTACTTAGCATAGACACTATAGCTGTAATAATTTGAATATGAAAGAATACAGATGTATATAGTAAAGTTATTTTTTAATAAATATAAATTTTGATGTGTTCATAATTTTTCTTTTTAAAATTATTGTTTTTAAATGTCAATACCATTCAATAGTATTTTTACATTATTTTAAATCTCATTACCTAATATGTGTCCTAAATTTCACCTAATATAATTGAGTAACATAGTTATAAGTTCTAATCTTTTTACCTTTATTACCTAATTTTATATCGAATGATAAAATCGTAAGAGATAATAACTGATATAATGTCTATACTGTCAGAAGCTTGATGATTACAGTAATTCTCTGTATTTATAGTACATTTATTTAAAATGAAAAATACATTGCCTGTGATAAATTACAAAATGAAGCATATTTTAAGAAAGTTTTAAGAAAATATTTAAGAAAAATATAAAAGAAAATATTTTAAGAAAATTTTAAAGAAGTAAATACATCATAAAGTCTCATAAGACTTAATACTCATATTAAATATATATGTATTTTAGACTAGTGACTCACCCTCGCTCTTTGCTTCGGGTTCGTCGATAGACAAAAACAAATGTATCTTACAGGAACTGTACATATTTCCAGGATAAAAAGTACTTAACCTATGTGCTATTTCAGACTATAATCTATCTCTGTGGCAAATTTCATCCAGATCCGTATAGCCATTCTGGCGTGAAAGAGTAACAAACATCCATCCATTCTCACAAACTTTCACGTTTAGTATTAATATATGGTATTGGACTAGAATGCCTATAACAATGCATACTGTTTCTAAATGAGCTTTTCATATTTTAGATGATTCCAGTGTGTCAGGTAGCGATTCTGAAACAGAATATACAGGAAATAATCCTCCAAGTGATCTTTTTGCTGCTGCCACTCGTCATTGTAAAGCATTCTTTACCAACCAAAAGGGAAAAGTTTTCTGTATATATAGATGCATATTACACCATAAAAAGGTAATATTACCATAATATTTGTAAAGAGTTTCACCAAAGTTAAAAGCTTTACTTTTACTTAAGAGATTTAAATTATAAGTTTTAGTTTTAAATTTGTATATTAAATAGTTTAATTTATAAATTGTAAAGTTTTTTTTTAATTCATTACAATGACTTTATGGATATTTTTTGAGCTTAATTTTATTAACAAATTATTATTGAAGTAAAACTTCTTTACGCACTCTTGACTTGGGGGTAAGTTGGTGAATGCGTTATGAAAAAAATGTACGTACGTTTGTTGCCATGGTAACCGTTGTTATTGTCTGACAAATGATATATAATATTATATTCTTTCCTTAAATGGTATATTCTATAAATATATGATTGTAATACACCCAATATGCGTTATTTTTAGTATCCCACTTATCCTAATTATTTAAAACATAAATTGAATTTCATAAAGAGTACCGATAACCTACAGAAGATTTACTTCTTGTGCGTGTATACATTCATACAAGCACTCTTTAATTTTATTTATTCCTATATTTAATTATTTTATTCTTAACAAACTTAGAGACTACAACATATGTATTATGTACATGTACATATAAATTTGTACTGATCTGAATATTATTATTTAAGTTTGTATGTGTGTGTTTGTTTCTTCACACTGAAACAGCTGGACTAATTTAGATGAAATTTAGTACATAGATAGACCTTGGACCTGGAGTAAAACATAGTTTACCGCTAGGCACCTAGGGCTGCATCTGAGCAGAGAATGTATAAATACTATACATACTAGCATGGGGTCTCATCAATATATGTCAATTTAGATAACATTATATGTATGGATTTTTTTATTAAAGTTGTGTTAAATTAACAAAAGATAAAAAAAATGTATCTCAAAAAGGTATATTGTTTTTAGAAATATTCTAAGTGAAAGGAAACGAAATAGTGCATTTATAAATCAAATTTGTATAATTTTACAGATAATTGATATATTAGCAATCAGATGATGGGTTTGTAGTGTATATTCATAGGTGGCGCTTTTACTTTTAATGAATTGTTTATCACGGTTAAAAATTGTTAAAATCATCGTTTTTTTTATTCGAGTGTAGAATGAATTTTACAATATTTACCATACATTAGTTTGCAAATATTTATAAAATAAAACAGTTTAACTATTTGCCAATCAACGCCATCTATTATCTATTCAAGCAAACAAAAATATCCCGAAGAATAGCCCGAATTAGCGCTATCCAATTTCTTTGTATGGGATGAGGCATCTGTACTAGTATAGTATGATCTGTGAAAAATGACATCTTTGCCAATTATGTCATTACATTTATGTTTATTGTTTATTTATATGAATTGTGTTGTAGGAAGAACTGTCAACTGATGGAGAAGGTGACGCTTGAATAGAGAGGTGCCAGCATCTCACCATTCCTGGTTTCCAACGATGGGCTGTTCTAATGGTCTCTGGCGGCCGTTTCGCCGGCGCCATTTTCTCTGGTGGTGTGGTAGTGTTGCATAAGACCATACATTCGTATGTGACAAGGCGAGGACAAGGACAGTCGCAGATTTCAAGGGACCAGCATGGAAACGCGCCTCGATCGGCCGGAGCTAGCTTGAGGAGATATAACCAGGCGCAGTTTTTAGAGGTTGGTAGATGAGATGTAATAATAATGTCTTCCTTAGCAATTTTGTTTAGGTGGTCAATTTAACTGCCATACATGAACTATATGCCCAGAAGATATTTATGGACTATAATATCTCTGTGTCTTTGACTATAATATCTATTTGGTGTATACTTGTGCACTATAATTTATACTGCACAAGTATGTGCGCAAACACAAGTGTATCTCAAGTCCTGTCATTTTCACACTGATGGGATGACAATTAGACACAACTAATGGGAGATCAGGCACAAGATCAAGGGCTTTATGGTCTCCGAGGCACACAGGTAAAACAACAACTTCTGAACTCTGGGCTTTTACTAAGTAGGTCTTGACAGAATAACCTATGGGTATACTTGACCCGGGAGTCGAACCCAAGTCCTCCAAATTTATTTTTGTTTTCTAAATAAGAATCCATTTTTCAGCACGTCCAAGATATTATGGCTAGTTGGACAGAGGACCTGAAAGGTTGTTACCTAGTTCTGTATAGAGCAGTGGGTTCGGTGAACCAAGCAGCTTTGTTTGGGAAGAATTCACCATTAAATAGAGATGATATGCGAGTCAGAGCACTACCTTTTCCTACAAGGAAACCTACATATAAAGAAGTCCAGAGAGTACACGAGACGGTTTCTAGTATTGAAGTATATGGTATGTTATTTTGCTTCTTTCATTTTAATTATTTCTTATACAAATTTTATTAGGTTTTGAATAATTATGGCGAAGGAACCTAGCAAGTTTTCAAAAGAAATGTGAAGTTCACCCCGCACTTGGCCAGTGTGGTGGACTATAACCTGATCCCCTTCGTATTGAAGGGAGGCTCGTGCCCAGCAGTGGGATGTTAAAAAGGGCTGAATACACATTTCAAATAAAATGTATTTTTTTATGATTGTTTTTTTCAATGTAAGTTTTGTAACTTTTTCCTTTAGACACAATGGAGCTGTTCCAAAGGGCATTAATTGCTTCAACAAGCAAGTCCACCACAAAAACTAATAGTGATACAAGTGTTGAGCGCAGTAAGAAATCACAGAAGAGTCCCAACAAACCTATTGACAGAGCTAAGTCAAGGTACTTATGAAGCCTTACCCACAAATATTTTAAGAAGGTATTATAGAAAGAAGGCAGTGGTGGCCCAGTGGTAGCGCGCTCCCTTGGAAAACCTAGTGGAGCGGGTTCAAATCCCGAGTCTCGTACCTCTGATATTTTTATATGCGAATCGTTTTTAACATGATTACCACATGTATTTATAGTGAAGGAAAACATCGTAAGAAAATCTGCATGTCTGAGAGAACCTAGTAAGTTTTCGAAAGACGTGTAAAGTCCGCCCCGCACTCGGCCAGCGTGTTGGACTATAACCTGATACCCCTCCGTTTGAGGGGAGGCCCACCCCCAGCAGTGGGACGTTAAAAAGGGCCAAATACATTATAGAGAGAAAACTCTATACCTACTGCTACCTATCTCCGATTGAGGAAATATTAGAGAGTTTCCAGGTTTTTCCAGTTCTGTAATCTATTTATTAGATAAAGTAAAGGGTTGCTAGTTATTATATAATCCAATTTTGCTTTTCTATCTTTTTTTTATATGAATGGTTATTATATTAATCAAAATCGAATCCGCTACCTGCAGTAAATAGTGTTGGACACATTGACTTATAATGAATGATTATTTTAATGAATAAGAAATGCCAACTTTAAAACTATAGCAAAAAGAGAATACTCCAAGAAGTCTCAACTAAAACAAACTAAACCGCATCATTAACAATAAGCTTAGAAATTTCTAGCGGTAATCAAACCTGTTGAAATATTATAATGAACCTAGAAAATTGATATTTTAAATAGTCAGCAAGTAATATAAACTCGCCGGCATATTTAGCGGAACACAAAAAAAAGGTCCATTATTAAAAACATATGGTTTTATTTTAAAATCTACTTACTACATTTCTTTTGTTATTTCAAGTTTCATTTGTTTTACTTAAAATGAGATCACATTAAGAACAGATTTTGCGAGTAAAGGCTATTTGTGAAAAATGGTACATTTTTGAACTTTTGGAAAAGTGAAAATTAGTATTAAAATAACAATTAATTAAATTAGAAAAATGGTGATTAATATCACGTATTTCCTCCACGTGCTCTTATTAAAGTTTCTACCCGTCTAGGCATACTGAGAATGATGTTATCGATGGTCTCCTGGGATAGTCTCCGCCATTCCTCAACTACGGCGATTCGCAGTTCACCCACGTTGGCAGGAGCTGGAATTCTGGACTTAACTTTTCTTTTCAGCAAGTCCCAAACGTGCTCTATTGGGTTCATATCTGGTGATCTCGCCGGCCACTCCATAACAGTGACATTCATATCATTAAGATAAGCTTGAGTTACCCGAGCGGTATGCGGCCGAGCATTATCCTGCATAAAAACAAAATCGTCACCGATATATTTGGCAAACGGTACGACATTTTCTTCTAAAACTTCTCTGATATAGCGGTCTGCAGTCAGACTCCCTCTGTCAATCACTACCAAGTCTGTGTGAGCTCCCAAACAAATGCCCGCCCAAACCATTATTGATCCACCACCCTATGCAACTGTAGTTTCAAAGTTTGTCTGAATGTATCGTTCTCATTTGCGTTTGTATATTCTTTGCCTGCCGTCAATTTGATTTAAGAGATTTCTGCACTCATCACTAAACAATACCTTACTCCATTGGTCCGCGTTCCAAAGTCGATGTTCCTGAGCAAAAGTTAACCTGTTTCTACGATGATTTACCTCGAGCCTTGGAGCCTTGGCGGGCACAAATGAACCCAAACCAGCTTCTTCGAACCTTCTTCGTACCGTACGCTCACTTACGGTTACACCCCGCACTGCTTCTAACTCATGTCGGGCTTGGACGGCTGTCAAACGAGGGTTCCTACGTACACGAAGCCGAATGAAACGATCATCCCTACTCGAAGTGCGTCTTTTTCTGCCTTGTCCTGCTCTTCTCACATAAGTACCGGTCTCCCTGAACCGTTGGATACTGCGATGGATCGTTGAAACTGGTCGACGAAGATCTCTGGATATCACTCTGTAGGTTTGACCATTTCTTCGCATTTCGAGTGCCCTGGCAATCTCCGTTGGGGCTAAGTCAGGCATAATTCAGTCCTCAACTTCAAAAAGATACGCGATTAAAAAAAAAACTAACAAAAAACATTTTTTCAATGACATTTTAAATCAAACTCAGAAGGAAAAAATACTCGAAGTTCGCTCCAGATAAGGTGTATTTGAATAAAATTAAAACAATTGCATAAAATGTGATGTTCAGTTGTTTTCGAAATTTGAAAATATTTCTTTTTAAATTAAATGACGTATAAACCAGCCAGCAACCTTATATGATACTGATATCAAACCTTTATTTTATGTTCCGCTAAATATGCCGGTGTGTATATATTATTGGGCACTAGCGACTCAACCTCGCTTCGCTCGGGTTCGTCCCTAGGATGCTTTCCAAAATAAACTTTTTTTTTTTTTTTTGTTTTTGTTTTTTCGTGGGACCCTTTTTATTTTATAAAATAAAAGCCTAAGTTAATCTTTATAACATCAGCTATCTGACAGTGTATCCAGTCAAAATCGGTCCAGCCATTTCAGAGAGTAGCCGGAACAAACAAACAGACAGACAGACAAAAATTGTAAAAAGTGTTGTTTTGGTATATGTACCGTGTATATATCCATATGCATTTAGTAAAAAGCGGTTATTTTAATATTACAAACAGACACTCCAATTTTATTTATTTGTATATATAAAGCGTACAATGTACATTGTACATGTCGGACTGAGCGAGGTAACTGGCGCTTGTTAAAGGCGGCTGGTTGATGTGAAGACACATTAAAACCTTGATTATATTTCAATAATATTAATTATGTATTATTCCCTAACTATTTGTGACATTATAAAGTTATTTAATATCTTTTAAAATAAAATACATTATTTTGAACAAAAATAAATACCTATGTGTAGAAATTTTAATCAAATATTTGTGATATATATTATTTCATTACTAATTATCAAAAGAATCCAAAAAAAAACCTTTCCGTCAATCAGATCAATTTTTTAGAGACCCATAACTTGACAAGTAAACCTTAAATTTAAAAAATATTACGTGTACATGTTTATATCCCTAGAAGTAAAGATATGCTTAATATGAAGGAATTTCGGAACCTCACATTTTTTCGTTGTCCGCTTTACGTGAAATGCCCCTTTATTTATACAGATAAATAAAATTAAAGTGTCTGTTTGTAATGTCAAAATAATAGCTTTGTACTAAATGCATATGGAATTATATACGGTACCTAAAAGAAAAACACAATTTTTTAAAATTTTGTCTGTCTGTCTGTCTGTTTGTTTGTTTCGGTTAATCTCCGAAACGGCTGGACCAATTTTACCGGGATATTATAAGGAGTAATGTAGGCTACTTTTATTATAGAAAAAGGATTAGGGTTACGCTCAAAAAAACTAAAACCATGGGGTCACATCACGAACAAAGTGAAATTAGTTAAAAAAAATTATAATAGATGGCGTTGTATGTATCGATTTGTTTTTATGTTCATGTTAAATTCAAAATTTGAAAAAAATTAAATGCGAAAAGCATATATTCTAACTTTAAAAAAAAAATACCTAAAGTAAGAAAAAAGGAAGTAATGGAAAAAAGTATAATGTTTTTGAAGTTTTATAAAATTCAATAATATCGTTATATTTCTGGCGGCAATAATGGATACTACATTGTGATAGCACGATCTTTGATAATAATTATGTAAACTGTGTTCATAGATGGCGCTCAATATAATAAAAAGTTTTGTAGCACTCAAAGACAATATCTTAAAAATATAGTTTGTAATTGTCATAGTAGCCTTAAGAGACCTTACATAGTTACCTACAACATTGCGCAGCGGCAGCTCGGGGATAGATACCCTTAGCTTTTAACGCCATCTATCATTTAGAGTTGCTAGATGTCGCCTTATTTTTAATTCTCACTTGCGCCATCTATTATCATTTTAGGACAAAAAAAAATAGTGTGTCCAATAGCGTGAGTTAGCGATGTCCAAATATTTGTATGGGATGCACTATCTGTACTTTATATATGATCTGTGCTAAAACGTACCTAGGGACGAACACGAGCGAAGCGAGGGTTAGTCGCTAATGATAAAATAAGTTGTTTATTTTTATTTGTTTTCCAGAGAACGAGCTTGTTACGCAACCCTAATACATGGGAACTACCTCGCGTCGACCACCCGCATCGCATTCCATTCGTGTGAACTTTTATTGTTAAAGACTTTGTTTCGCAACCGTAATGCATGGAAACCACCTCGCGAGTCGTGTCGACCACCAATATCGCATTCTTTTCATATTACAACATAATTCTTGTAAAGTGACAGTGATGTAACATCCGAGTGTACCTTATTCTTACAGACCTTTTTCCGTTCATTGCATTTGTCACACTTCGACGGTGCAATCACCTTAGGATAATTAGTTTGTAGAAATAGTATTAAAGTATTTTATAAGTAAAGTTTTATTTCATTTGCATCCTCTGACTGTGACTTCTATAATTAGCTCCACGCGAATTACCAACTGCAATATTATCAAGTGAAGACGAAGGACCGTGTTTCATAGATTCAGAAACACCGGTTGGTTGGATAAAAACCCTATCAGAGCAAAGTTCTAATGGTGTGATAACGAACTCTAGAAAAGATCTATTAAATGATAGTGCCTTAAAAAGTGATAATTCTGACAGTGAAGAAGAAAACATAGAGAAGAAAGAACAGACCGTTAAGAAGAAAAAGAAGAAGAAACCCGAAGAAAAAGATAAACAAGCCAAGAAAGTGCCTGTCAATATTGTGAAAATATCAGCGAATGTTAAAAAGGTATTATATGATTTTTTCTATTTGTTCTAGATTTGATTATTGCCTTATTTTAACATGAACATAAAAAAATATTTCATAGGTTTCATAGGTAAATTCCCCATAAAAGCTTCATCCCCATTTTCACCCCCCTAAAAAAATGATGGTAGTGAACTTTTTACGGTGCGTCAGATTTAGACTACAGTATGAAGTTAATCTTTAAATCTCCCTTTATAGTGTGATGTCTATATTGAAGATATTTATTCCGGTATTTCTATATAAACTTTTATATCGATAAAAATAAAAATTATTACAAGATTTTATTTTTGAAGAGAAACTTCGTTAGAATCGTTGTGATTTGAAACTCGATGAAACGAAAATGCGACACTAAAAAGAGACAAACACATAAATATATAGGATTAAGCCGGCGATAGAATGAGATAGAATACATTGCCATGTTGCCATGGTAACCGTTATTATTGTCTGACAAATATATAATATTTATTCTTTCCGTATATGATATTCTATAAATATATGATTGTAATATGCCTAACATGCTATATTTAATTATTGATTTGTTTTAATTTGATTGCGATATTTGCCAAAGAAGTTTTATTTCAACCGCGCGTAAAAATTACATGCACCCATTTTTTTTTATATATGAATTTCTCAACACATAGATGTGGAAGCTTATATCAGATGAGCACCTAACCTCGCTAGAGACGATTCTAGAAGGTCTGGAGGAGAGCGAGCTGCAGAGTGTGTGCAACACGGCGGACCCGCGCGACGGGAACACCGCGCTGCACAAAGCGGCCATCGCCTCCAAATCTAATATGGTCACGTAAGTATACACCAATAATATAGTGCTACAAGGATCATTTGGCACGTGGCCGAAATCAGAACTAACACCGCCATCTTGTAAAGTGTCACTTTTGAGAGAAGTTGGATTTGATGTTTGTTGTGGATATTTTGTGCTTTTATTTCAATAAAAATAACTCAAAATATGAAGTGATTTTATAGAGGTTAGGAGGTGTTTTTTTATAAAAGAAAAATCTTAACTTCACACCCACGCCCTCATATCAATGTCACCTAAGTGCCAAATGATCCTTGTAGCACTGTATATATATTCAACTCCCGACGCAAAAGAGGATAGTTATAAGTTTAACGTGTATATAATACTGCCAAAATATAGAAATATATTATTGTCTGTGGCGTCGTAGCGCCCAAACGGATGAACCGGTGATGCAGCGTCACCTGGAACCTGCAAAATATTCAACTCTTAAGTAAAATACTACAGAGATATCGTGTTTAAGTTCATTAAAATGGTCTCAATGACTAGATTATTGTGTAGAAGATTTTTTTAATTTTTAATTTAAGAATTATTAAAATATGTTGTTATGGAATCCATTAATCTATATTTGACGACACGTTTGGGTCAGTTTGTAATGACCTCGAGGTCGCGGGTCCGAGTCCCGCTGGAGACATTCATTTGTGATTTTTGATGAGCACGAATGTTTGTACTGGAGTACAAACGATCATGACTGAAACACGAAATGATTATGTATTTAAAGTTATATATGTGTAAATATCTGGTATCATAACACAAGCCTCGTAGCTTACCGTGGAACTAGATGGTGCTGTGTGTTAATGTCCCAACATATTTATATTTATTTATTTATGTGATGTAAGTGAATAGATATCTAACTCTTTATTGGTTTTATTGTACAGTATGATATATAATTCCAATATAATACCCGCAGAGAGCTGCTGTCGGCGGGCAGCGATCCCTGTGCCAAGAACCACCAGCAGCAGACGCCGTACGAGGCGGCGCCGCAGCACGACACGCGCGTCGCCTTCAGACTCTTCCAGGCGCAGTATCCTGACAAATATAACTATAGGTATGATTTACGCGAATATTTGACATTTTAAATGTATGTATGTATTCAGCCCGTTCATTTTTCACGTCCCACTGCTGGGCACGGGCCTCCCTTCAATACAAGGAGGATCAGACCATAGTTCACCACGCTGGCCAAGTGCGGGTTGAAGGACGACATTTTAAATAAATTTAAATAAAATATTTCGCGGATGAATCACGGGAGGGACCATGATTGTTGTAAAGTATTCGAAACGTTGGGAACTAAAAATCGAAATAAATCCGCGAAGTAATTCGAAAAGATAGTTTTATTTAAAAGGTATGATATTTTGAAAGTGGTTCATTTTGACGGTAATGTTATTATGTTTATGTTACGAGAGGTTATTTACAGTCTATATTCTTGGTATAGATGATGTTTTAAACTACGGGGAAGTATATGGCGGTTCCATATGTGAACCTTAATTTTTTTATAACAATACTGGCGACTTACGATCGCTTCTCTCTGGTGCGTTGTTAGATGTCTTTTTGCCATACATTGTAATGTAATGTAAATTGGACTCGTTTTCCGTACTTTGACTCGTATTTGGTCCGTTGTACATTGCGAATCCTGGCTAATTCAGCCAGCCTAACTCCGTCCAAAAGCGCAGAATGTTCCTGGGAACTTCACAGGCTTCGCGAAGCGACCTCACTGGTTCGAGGATTTTATTACGTTGAGAAATTACTTCTACGCATTTTGCCATACATTTTATTGCTTTATTTAAAACCGTTTAGACAGCGTATGCCGATAATGTAATAGAACTACACTCGGCGGTACTTTAGCTATCTATTTGTAAAAGAATTTTCAAAATCGGATCAGTAGTTTCAGACTACAGAGAATAAGCCCTAAATACAAACTTCCTCACTTTGTCTCTTTATATTAATAGTGTAAAAACGTTATAAAGAGATAAATAATAAGTATAAATACACGTTGAAGAATAAAATATTTTATTTTAATTTCCATTATAATATGCGGTTGAATCGTAGTAAAAGAAATACGTGTATGTATATTTTTCACACATCTCTCTACAGTCACAAATCCCGGGTCCCGTAACTCCAGAACAGTTAGAACAAGAGAAGGAAAAGAAAGCTCAGCAGAAGCGAGCGAAGCGGCAGAGAGAGAAGGAGAAGCAGGCGGAGAAGAATCAGACAAATAAGTTCTTGCAAATGACTGATGCTCAAAAGGTAAAACCTATATGAATAATAATGATGATCTGTTGGTTGATAAAATCTCTACATCTATACAGATGATGAGAGATGAGATATTGAAGTGTCTGTTTGTAATGTCAAAATAACAGCTTTTTACTAAATGCATATGAAATTTTATATGGTACTTGTAAGAAAAATACAAATTTAAAAATTTTGTCTGTCTGTTGGTTCCGGCTAATTCCCGAAACGGCTGGACTAATTTTGATGAGACTTTCACAAGCAGATTTCTGATGTTATAAGAAGTTACTTAGGCTACTTTTATTTTAGAAAAAGAATTAGAGTTACGTTAAAAAAAATTAATACGTAACTAGGATGCACCCGAGCATCGCTAGTTTAAAAATAAATAATGTTCTACTACATAGGAATGCCCTAATATAATATTTAAGTTATTTATCGATACACAAAAGTTTAGTCCCCTATGTTATTTTAAATGTTATAATAAAGTTTAACAGAATTGCTTTGTAGACTAACTTTTTTCTTTCCGGAGTAGAAAGTCTAGGACGGATTTAATTCATTTTTTCACATACAATGTAGTATAACATTATAATAATCTTATTTTTAACGACATTGGTTATTGTAAATGCTTAACTGCCTTTTTTTTAATGTTGGTAAATGCATTTACACATACCACCTGCAGACATAAAGGTGGTTATGTGGAACGTTAGGGGGCGGGGGGTGCTCAAGTACTCAACTGACCTGCTTTTGACAAGCCATTATTAACAAGAGAATTGTATTGAAT
Organism: Fabriciana adippe; assembly: GCA_905404265.1. NCBI lineage: Eukaryota > Metazoa > Arthropoda > Insecta > Lepidoptera > Nymphalidae > Fabriciana > Fabriciana adippe. The sequence continues at coordinate 10,360,630 of FR990003.1, forward strand.
ATTTATTTATATGATATACACGTTGACGACACATTTGGCTCAGTTTGTAGTGACCCTACCTCTGTGCCAGCGGTCGTGGGTTCGAGTCCCGCTGGACGCATTCATTTGTGTGATGAGCACGAATGTTTGTACTCCAGTCATGGGTGTTTTTATTTATAATATCTAAGTTATCCAAGTTTAAATTCCTAGAGGTAGATGTATCAAGAAAAATTAAAGCGTTGGATATTCAAAAGGGGACAGGTCCAGATTGTCTTCCGCCCATTTTTGTAAAACGTTGCGGTTCAGGTCTTGCATTCCCTCTCACGCTAATCTTCAATCGTTCCCTCGATGAAGGCGTATTTCCCGAAGCGTGGAAAAGAGCACGAATCGTACCAATTTTTAAAAAATGTGATCGAATGGATGTTAAGAATTACCGTCCAATATCAATTCTGTCATGTTTCTCAAAACTGTTTGAAAGTCTTGTGCATCCCATCCTCACCAAACAATTGAACGACTTCCTAACGAGCGCTCAACACGGTTTCAGAAGCGGCTTATCAGTTACAACTAACTTGTCAAACTTTACCTCAGATCTAATAGCACAGGTAGATAAGGGACAACAGATCGATGCTATTTATACCGATCTTAGTAGCGCATTTGATAAGATTGACCATCAGATTCTGATAAACAAGCTTTCACAACACGGCATCAATTCTTCCTTAAATAAATGGTTTGAATCCTATCTAAGCCAGAGACCCCAGACAGTTGTAGTGAATGGGTTCGAATCTGAGAGATACATTGCTCGCTCCGGGGTACCACAAGGTTCCCATCTGGGGCCCTTGCTATTTTTGGCCTTCATAAATGATATCACCACTGAAATAAAGCATTGTAAGTGCTCACTTTTCGCCGATGACTTAAAAATCTACAAAATTACGAAGTCAGATGAAGACACAAAATTAATACAAGAAGATCTCGATAGAATCACTAATTGGTGTGGCGTCAATAGTATGACTCTTAACGTTAACAAATGTTTCCATATAAAATATACCAGAAAGAAAAAGCCACTTGTCTCAAGTTATTCGATTGATAATGTAGTATTACAAGAGTTACCAGAAATCAAGGACTTAGGAGTTACTATTGACAGAAAGTTAACTTTTTCATCACACATAAACAATATTATTAAAAAAGCCACACAGTTCCTCGGATTCATTAGACGCAACACAAAAGGATTCACCCGCAGAACTAAAATTATTTTGTACAACGCATTTGTGAGGAGTTGCCTCGAGTTTGCCAGTATCATTTGGAATCCTTCCTATCATATACATTCACAACGTATTGAAAGCGTGCAACGCGCTTTTACTAGGCACCTTGCATTTCATGCTCCTGGTATCTCTCACAGGCAACCCTATAATCAGAGATTGGTTGAATTTAAAATGATGTCCCTTCGAAGTAGGCGGGAGATACTTGATCTGTGTTTTTTGCATAAAATAATCCATAATAAAGTAAAGTGCAGTAAACTGCTTGAACGGATTCCTCTATCAGCACCGAGAAGATATCCTCGCTATCGCAATTCATCTCGTAAAACATTCCACATACCTCTCACTAGAACGCATCTTGGTAAGCAAGCTCCCATGGCCCGCATATGTGCCAAATATAATCAAATATCTCGAGCTCTGCCTGGCATTGACATTTTCCACGACTCTTATGCTGTCTTTAAAAAAAAACTCACTGATCATCTATCGGTGAGTCCTCATTTACTTTGAAAAAAAAAAAAAAAATATTTATTCTTTTTTCCTTTTCTCCCTCTTAATGTTTTACATGTATTTGTTGATGAATGTTATGTACACTTGTTATTGATATACATATAAGTGAGTGTGTTACTTTTCATGTAATTTAGTGTCTATATGTCAAATATGTATATTGTAAGTGTGCTTATGAAATAAATAAATAAATAAATAATATGTATATATTTAACATTATATATGTGTAGTGTATCAACTGTCTGGTATCCATAACACAAGCCTCGTAGCTTACCATGGAACTAGATGATGCTGTGTGTTAATGTACCAATATATTTATTTATTTATATATTCTTGACTCCATAAATTTCATGGTTGAAAACTTACACTGATACCTATGATGATCAAATTCTTATTACATGTGAAGTTAGTCAGTTAGTTTCTAACAGAAATTTTATTTTCAGGTGAAAGCAGACATGATGAGATGTTTCCTTTGCGGCGTACAACTCCCCAAACCGCCATTTCAATACGATGATTATCAATTTTGTACAATTCGGTGTTTGCAAAATCATAGAAATCTTAGGCCTCTCCATAAATCCGCTTAAAAATCTAGAATATTTTTGTCGTAATAAGGTAATATGATGGATTGTAAGAATTTCTATTTCCAGTCGATTGACATTAAAATATTGTTTTTATAAACGTTTTTGTTTTTTTTTTGTCACTATTATAGTTTCTCTATGAAATAGAATTATGGGATGAGAAAAAATCATCGTTTTCTTTAATCTGTGCTCGAAAAAAATGTGTTCTATAATTTTTTTTAAATTATCATATTTTTTTATTCCGTCTTTTGTTATTTTAAGGCTAGAAAAATAGTAAAATTAATCCTTAAATTCAAATATTGTATTTTGGTAAAAATATATTTATATAAATTTAAATTGTTATTAAAATTATACTTTAAAAATGTAAATTCCTGAATTTCACTTATGCAGTGCTTAAAGACATTTGAACGTATTAATGAAAGTTATAATTTGATATTACTATAAAAGTAGAGTTTTTTTTCCTCTATTTTAAAAACTGAGCTTTATTTCATTTTTTTTTTATTTAGATAAAATAAATTTTTAATCTTTATTAAAGTAAAATATATATATTTTATACCAATAGAATTGATATTTAAAAATCAATTATTCGGTATTAAAAACTGTTTCGGTAAATTTGTCGGACAAATAAGCACTTTTCTATTGTAGCTGTTCTCCAATTACATTAACTTATAAAAATAGGAATGTTGAAATTGTGTTTATCAAAAGAAAACCTTTAAAAAGGATATTATAAAAGTATATGTAACAAGTGCCACTCTTATAATACGTGCTACGAAAGATGAGACTTGACGAGAGTCAGTAGTGGGGAACCTGCGCAAGTACAGTCGTGTACGAAATAATTATCTATAATTTATGTCTATATCTATTTAGGGTTTTTTCGATGTCATTCGGAATAAGATGTATAGCAATGTAATATTAAAATAATTAACAATATTTATTACGAAATGATACGCATGGTAGGTACGCAATGGTACGCATTTGTACCTGCTTCAAATTTTGTACACTTGCTTTGCTTCTTTAACATATAAGTGTACACATCGTAAACCATCTTCCGACTTTGTTTTTTTAATGTTTTATCTCGAGGCGTAATCAAAATTTTACAAAATTGCACTCGTATACAACACGACTATAAATAAAATAGAAAATAAACACAAGTTGCACTCGTCCGTATTGCGGAGCCAAGCGGGGGTTGCACGGGGTGAGGGGAACGTAAGGCAACTAACACGCATGCGCAGCGCCTTACCGCGTCTCCCGCGCAGGTTTTGACGCCCCGATGACGCCCGATCCCTTCCCGCCTCAGCCCTCGTACCTCTAAAGTGACCTATAAATCGTCTTCTGCGCAAGTGAAACCACGTGGTATGTCAAGTCTCATCTTTCGTGGCGCGTACTATACTTCATTGTTACTTCTATAATAAAAAAAAAAAGAAATATTCTCTATGGATATCTTTTAAAGGGAAAACTGTAAAAAGTTCATATTTCATTTATTTAATTTATTATATATTTTATTTAATTAAGAATTCAAATGGTTGTAAATATTGAAAAGTTTTATAGTTACCATTTTTTCAGTGATGTACATATCGTTTAAAATATGTATTTTAGAACAAATGCCTTAATCTGATTGACACTGCCGTCTCGCTGTAATAAATTTGTGTCGTGGTGTATGTGTGAGTTTTATTTATCTAAATCTCCAGGTAAGTTTTCCAATTCTTACCCAAATCTCAAAGCAGGACCTTTTAACTCTTTGTCTGGACCATAAACATAGAGAGTGAACTGAGCGTTTCTTTGCCAGCCGTCAGCTGAAAATAGCGGAAAAACGACAGAGACAAAATGAATGTGCGGCCAGAAGCCTTCTGTATTGATTTATAACCATTTTGTATACAGCCCTTTTTGACGTCCCACTGCTGGGCACGGGCCTCCCTTCAATACGAGGGGGATCAGGCCATAGTCCACCACGCTGGCCAAGTGCGGATTGGCGGACTTCACATGCTTTTCGAAAACTTGTTAAGTTATCTCAGACATGCAGGTTTCCTCACGATGTTTTCCTTCACCGTAAGACAAGTGGTAATCATGTTGAAAATGATTCGCACATGATATCAGAGGTGCGAGACCCGGGATTTGAACTCGCTTCACTCGGTTACCCAAGCGAGCGCGGTACCACTGGACTACCACTGCCTATAACCATTTTACATTATTATAATTTTTAATAATATTATATATTTTTTTACATTCCATTTATAAATTCAAATTGAAATACAAGGCAGGTATCGGGCGCACGTTCGCTTTCTATCTTTCTAGAGAGTGTTCAGTTTCATTAGAATACTGCTGTCCATTCTCTGGGTCTATGATCTGGACTTAACAAAGTTAGCCATTGATACGTTAAAGAGAACATTGTCGTCAATAGACTTAGTATATGACGTTTGCGTGTTAGATGTGACGGACTAAGAATGGATATCTCATTTCAGAATTTCATCAGATAGACAGACAGACAAATAGATAGACGGACGGATAGACATACATACATATAGTATTGTTATAGGTATACTTGAACAAACTGTCTTTTTGATGAGACCTCATGATTGATACTATCTATATACATATACCTAGATATAAATGAACAAAATATTTACAAAAGTAAAAAAAGCTCGTAAAAAACGAAGTAAATAAGTGAGAACAAGTTGATGAAAGAACATAATATTATGTAGTCGGAGACACGCACACGTAGCAAGACTCGCAGCTAGTATAAAACTAGTATGTAATTAATATGAATCATTAAAATCGGTCAAGGCATTTAATAATTACGAGGGAACATAGGATTGGACATACAAACATACTTACATACATGTCAAACACATAACCCCCTTTGGGCTTGGCGCAGTCGAGTAAATACAACAACGTCTACTTACATAGAAATTCATCCTCGAGTGCACTGGGCTGTGTACTTATTCACATATCAATCGATCTCCTTTGACGGTGTAATTAAAATCTTTAATTAGTAATTAGATGGCGGTGTACGGAGTTAGGTCAAAAGTCAAGCGTTTACATAATGTGGTTGTTTTAATTAAATAGTAAGCTTTACTAGATTTTTTTGGAAAAAAAACAACATAATTTCAATCTAATGTCAAAAAAAACCTACGTCTTTTTTATCAAATTAATATTTATTAAAATAGATATTTTTAATATGTGAGTATTAGATATAATATAGATTACTAGTGACTCACCCTCGCTCCGCTCGGGTTCGTCCCCACTTACGTTTTAAAGTTTAGTATAGATTTCTCAGAGATGCGATATTTTCCTGCAGTAAAAAGTATCCTATATGTTGACCCGGATATCCAGCTATCCATACCAAATTTCATCAAAATCCCTCCAGTGGTTTTTCCGTGATGCGGTAACAGACAGACAGACAGACAAAAATTCTAAAAACTATAAATTCGGCCTCTGTATCGATAATAATGTCTATTTCAACGAGATTTTCCAAAAAATATTTAATGTACAGATTCGGCTTAGTTACAATTTTATTATATGTATAGTTAATTATAGGTCATGTTCATCCTTGCTAGTTCTTTACGTAATGTTTTTAACTATGAAAAAAAATATTACGTACCTACATCCTTAGATACCCTTTTATCCAAAATATCTCAAAGATATAAAAAATGTTAATGGTCGCAAGAGTCCTTTTGATGCAGCAATTATCTGAGGAAAAACCTATCTAAAATTCTTGCGGAAAAGGAGGGGCGACAATTCAATACGATTGACATCAAACTCAGGACCGTTTACGTGCTCTTTGAGGTACGGAAATGTAACTTCGCCATCTTCCCCAGCTCCGTGTTGTTAGTGGCTTTTCTAAAAGAAATACCTTAGCTGTGCATGGCCCGGGACTCGAACCAAGGACCTCTGGACCTGTAGCCGTGCATATTAGCCACTAGACCAATAAAGCAGCTTGGTACATGCTATAAGTGTTAATCTTAGCTTACAGCGGTAATAAAACTATGGTTTCTCAGTAATAATAACGAAATTGTTAAAAGAATGACGTAAAAATAAAACAAAATTGACTTGCGTGCTAAATCGTCCAAATCTGTTCAACGGTGAAGCTTTTATTAAGTTACAAACATCCAAACATCGTTTTGAACTTTCACATTAATCTAAATATACCCCTATTTAAGCATATTGCTCGTTCGGAGGAATATGAGCTTTGGCATAGTTACAGTTTATATGGAGAAAGCTATCTATTGACTTGCTTTTGCTACGCTCGCATAGTTTATTTACGAGTATACTCGTTATAATTACTCCGTTACAAAAAGACAGGGCGGGTTGTTAGACAGCCTAATTAACATTCATATATTTTATATCAATATATAAAGCTGGTTTAATCTATACTAATATTATAAAACTGAAGAGTTTGTTTGTTTGTTTGTTTGTTTGGTTGAACGCGCTAATCTCAGGAACTACTAATCCGATTTAAAAAATTCTTTTTGCATTAGATAGCCCGTTATCTGAGGAAGGCTATAGGCTATATATCATCCCGGAAAATTGTACGGTTCCCGTGGGATAGATTTGTTTTTGTCTAGGGACGAACCCGAAGCGAAGCAAGGGTGAGTCACTAGTAATATATAAACCTGAATTTCTTTGTTTGTCCGCACGTAGGTACTTCGGAGCTACGCATCCGCTTTGTTAGAAATCTTCTATAGTAACAATTATAGTTTACTTATAGTCTATTTATTGGGAAGGTTACAGGCTGCCTATGTAACTTAAAGAACCTTAATGATTAAACATTTAAATGTGGTCGATTTTCTTCAATCAACATTTCCTATATGTATCAGAGGCGGATATATATGTACATATATGTACCTACGCTTTTTCAACTGCAGACAAAAGTACTAGTAATTATTTAAGATTACAGTTAAGTATAGTGTACCTGCGTAAGTAGCGTTAAATACACGATTCCAATTGACAAAATCGATTTATTTATTGATAACGTTTAAGAGAAACAATGTTCTTGTTCCATACGTTTATCTAAACATAAAAGGGTTAGGTTATATACGTTATTAGGCAAGGAACCGACTAACCTTAACCTTTTTTATGTCGAAACCCTAATACAACGTCGTGACTTTTTATCATCTCTAAAATCGAGAACGTGACGTGCATATTATCTAAGTTTCTCTTTTTCATACCTTTGTTTTACATACGTTTGTAGTCCATTTTAACATAATATATTTTTTACAAAACCTAAATATAATATAGTCTACACGCCTTTTACACGAAATGTGTATGAGATTCCAATACAAGCAAACACTTGTTATATTAGAGATTACCCGCGGCTTTGCTCGTATGTTGTGTTGTGAATGACAATTACTCTCGAGCTTCGTTCTCGATATTAGCAGATAACAACATGTAGTACCACACACAAGACTCGCCGTTTCGCACTATATTTTAGAGATAATAACAAAAAAATATTAAAATATGAGGGTAGATTAACCTTGCTGTACCGTCACCCGCCTGGGCGTTGTCATTCACATTCTAGTGCTTCGCTGTTTCGTACGTTCGGTGTTAATTGTTATTTAAATAATAATATTAGTTTTTGGTTAGTTCAAAATAATTAAAATAACTATATGAAAACATGAAAAAAGTGATTATGTAGTTTTAAATTTAAAAAATTAACAAATTATAACGGCGGATTGGGTGTTGACGTCTGCAACACAGGGATTCGTCTTCATTGGAACGCGATATGCTGCTGCCTCATAACCAACAAGGTACTGCTATGAACACATAATATAACTTCTATATTTTTGTGTCTTTTTTAATGATGAATATCGGTATCTCCAAAAGGGATTTTCCAAATTCAAAATATAAAAACATGCTATTCGGATTTACCTATAGGGGAATTCCAAAGCTATGTATGGACGTAAAATTAATATATATCTACTATTAAATAGTACATAATATGGGATTGCGTGTTTCTCAGATAGGAGTTTCACTACCCGCTTTTGTATATAAAAACAAAAATTATCTTGAAATTATTAGAGTGACTAAGTCACAAATCCTAATGCAACAGCATCGGAAGATTTTGCTTTAGGTAAAGCCCCACCCAAGTGGGTGTGCTTATTGGGTAACAGGACAGCAATACGAGGATATTTCGAACACAGATGGAATAACTTTTCCTCTGTGCCTCCAATATGTACATATTACTGTTGAAATACCCTAATGTGCTACTAATAAAGCAGAACTACCGCCTCTTCTTTTTCTGAAAGGATTACATCACAAGCAGAGAAACTTACGAAGTCATCTGCACAAGAAAAGTATGTGTTAACGACATTGCTGTGCTTAAAACTAAAGTTTCTAAGCTAAATCCATAATTAATGGAAATTTTCCGCTAGAATCCCACCTATACAAATGAGTGTGGCAAAGATATAACAGATCTTGCCATTAGATTAGACCACATCACTTCAATGAATCTTTCAAAAGAAAGTTAAACTAGTCGAATCAAAGAAAAAGAAAACAGGCTATTTACCTCGTGTCCTCTTGTTACCACTATCCTCTCTGGGAGCGATTATATACGTTTATTCTGTCGTTAGTTTAAAAAAAAAAAAAAGAAAACTAAAGATTCTATAACTATTAATGGATACCTGGCTCGTATCTTATCTAACTGATATTTAACATTCAGATTCTGTTTTTCCTCGTATATTTATACTTTCAACTTTTAAGGATTAATTAAATTCCTATTTTTAAAAAAATAGATGAATCCTTTTTTGATAATAAAATAAGTTGGCGGAAACATTCAAATTGGCTAAAACGTGAACTATAAACAAATCCGGTGTGGAACTCTGATTTGTATCGGCAAAGAAGCCCACTACTGCTAGGCCTGGAAAGTCTTCAGCAAGACTTTGACATTCGTTGGCAAGTGCCGGGAGCAGCGACGACTTCAGCGTCCGTGCAACCCAACATCTTAAAGATGTCATCACTTCAGCACTACGCTCCATTCACTAGTTGAGGTAAAGCCTGCATGCAGGCTGTCTTAGTTATTTCTCTAAGCAATGATATATGATAACTGATAACCTGCATTACTCAGGTACTTGTGTTGTTCGTTATTTGTGTTGTGATTTGTTACTGAAATTCATTTTTCATGTTCAGTTATACAAACAATTGTTCTAAAGGAACGGACATACTCCTTATCTGTATTATATACATATATACATACGTATATATCTATACTATAGATTTCATAATCCTATGAATCTATATATTTATCATATTTATCATCTGTTGAAGTTATTCTATTATGTCGGCTTAATTGACTAATTCATTACCAATATAATTGTAATTCTAAAGCTAAGCGATAAAACATCGCCATTTATTGAATAAAAAATAAATAAATTTATAAATACGGCTTATTTCAAGCTGGAAGGGTTTAAGAACTACTTTAAAATATTTATAAAAATGGTTTTATAGGTTATTTATTTTTAATTAAAATACATCTTGAGATTATGGTAAATCTTGAGTTTAATGGTATGAGTAGGTACCATTGGGTTTAAACACCATTTCATACATTTTATCAAGAGTTTTTAAGCCGTTTGTAAATTATTACATCCATAGGATTTTTATCTACTTACTACGTTTTAAATAAGAAAACTAAGAAAGTTTTATTTTACTACGTTTTATTAGGATTATTTGTTCTTTGTACATTCAACATATCTTAATTGTAAAAATAAAAAGAAAATCGTAATACAAAAAGGTCTTTGTTCATTAGGATTTATAATAAATTTAAAGAATACAATATTCACACCTACCTATAGGTATTTGTGCGTTTTTGGAGGAATATTGTAAACTAAGAAATTGGAAGCAAGATTTCCATTGAGGAAAAACAAAAAGTTAAAATTTAATTAATCTATTTAGTAAATAAAAACGGTGTAAATTATGTTATTTAATTGTAGTATTTATATCTGCTGGCCCAGCAGTCAAAATTGTGTGGTTATACGAGTATACTCGAAACATGCAACATTTTGAACTTTATAAGAAAATTATGATAAATACGTTATGTATTTATTTATATATTAGTAAATAATTTAACCTTTATTTATGATCGGTGGTTAAATGCTACAAACCATTCTATTTATAGAATAGTGATTAATTGATGTGTATTATGTATGCCCTAAAAGTATTTACCGAAGCCTCAACTACGGGACAGGGGGTCGCAGGTGGACAAAATACTGCTAGTGGACTTTGGAATGAGCAAGAGCGGCCTATGTATATTAATTTTATTTAAAGATACATACTTTCTAGGACTTAGGTATTTGCAAAGTATTTCGAAAAGTGCTATATATTGTTACGTATTGATAATTATAATATTACGGAAATATCTTACATATAAGAGTAATGTAATGGCGGGATACAATTCCCACACTTAACTAACACAACAAAATAATTGTAGCAATAGTGCGACTCATGAAAAATTTTCGTATACCTAAGCGGAATACATTCGCTCTTTCCACAAAATCAACCTGTCTATAGTTAAATTATAAATATTGCTGGCAGAATTTTTTGCAAGTAGATTTAATCATAAATAACTTTTCAAAATTTCATGCAATCGGGATCCTGATGCCTATGCGATTATTAACGCATTTAATGTACGAATATATTCGACAGAATAATATTTTTTTTATAGATTTTTACCGATTTCTATAGTTTTAAGGGTTTTACGTAAACTTACAATAAATCGTCAAAGCCACTGGTATTGTAGTCGTTCCACAGTGGCCGACTCAACCGAGATATTCTATATTTAAAAGGTTTCTTATAAGTAAACCTTATTCCACGCGGACATGACTTGTACAGTAACAACTAAGTGTACATTTGTTTTGTATATATAATTAGGTGTATTAGTAAACCTTTAATTTTTCATTAATCTGTAAATTTAATAATTTCCCATTGTAGCAAGCCTTGAGTTGAAAACCAGCAACTTACACTGGTTGTCGTGATAACATACGGACATCATTCTTCCTAAGAGGAATTTCAGAGTCTTCCATTCCTATAATGATAGCTTTTTTGTTTGATAATACAATACAATAATTTAACACATATGTATTTAAAGAAATGATTTTTATATTGTACCACAAAAATAATGTTTCTTAACTGAAATGTACAATTCGAGCGCTAGGTATGGAACTTTAAACAATTGCCGATTGGCTTTATCACTTCTGTTAGTCAAAAAGTGATAAATAGTTTTGTAATTTATATTTTTTTATGGGTATATTCCGTCTTAGGCCCAACTTATCAAAATATAACTTAACCTGGGACCAAACCAAGTGCTAAAATTTTGTAAAGTGGTACCCTAATGTAAATTTAAGTATTGAATTTTTGTTTATAAAAATAGCAACCTCGGTAGCGCTCGTCACAACCTGCAAACGCAAATACAAAGTTTATCAAAAATTATGACAAATCATATTAGTTATTCAGATTCCTTATAAAAATACCAGATTTGAGTGCAATCGATGCAATTAATACTTTCGTAGCTTTTCTTTTCACAGAAACCTGACCAGCTAGTACTTTTAGTTCATTCTAAGAATTGCGTCAAGGCCACTGATTTCTTTATATATCATTAAGAAAACTTAGTAGTTTTCTATAGGCCTGCAAAGCTTTAGTAGATTTGTAAATACTTTAATATAAAACAGTTGTTCTGATACATCGGTGTGCAGTCAGTGCCTACACCACTAGGCACGCTTCTCCTCCACGACCTATAGTCCGGGAATAAATATAGATATTATTCGAAATACTGCTGGTTGGAGTGAAAAACTCAGTTTTTCCCAAATTTTATAATAAAATTATATCTTGAAGGGTGACCATAATGATTGAGCTCGTAATTTTATAATCAATTTATAATACAGAATAAGTACAATATACATAGTTTCTCTTTTTTATATTGAATGTATTCAAATAAAATACAAATTATGATTAACATTATATTTTATGAATGTATTTTTTGTCTTAATCTTTACTTATAAGATAGTAAAATCTTTTAAGATAATGAGTGACAGTAAAATCAATACCAAATACTCACTTGATATGTATTTTTAGTGTAATTATGAACACCTCTGGGTAATTTCTAAGAAATTAATTGTTAACTGGCATACCGGTGTGCCCGCACCTCTCGACAGATTAAAAGGTGTCGTTATTTAGAATACGTCTTAACCTTCATGAATATAATTGAATTTAATAGAACATTCTATCGGTATTTCACGAAGATTTTTCTGCTCTAAACATCTACATGTTGTTATCTGCTAATATCGAGAACGAAGCTCGAGAGTAATTGATGATTAAACGAACTTACCTGTATGTGAAGTTCAATCACAATTACTCGATGAGCTTCGTTCGAAGATATTAGCATCCCTCCCTCCCCGGCAGTTCAGAATTTACCCATAGCCGTGAAATACCTCCCCAGCTATTCTCTGAACTAAATGACAACGCCCAGGCGGGTGACGGTACAGCAAGGTTAATCTACCCTCATATTTTAATATTTTTTTGTTATTATCTCTAAAATATAGTGCGAAACGGCGAGTCTTGTGTGTGGTACTACATGTTGTTATCTGCTAATATCGAGAACGAAGCTCGAGAGTAATTGTGATTGAACTTCACATACAGGTAAGTTCGTTTAATCATCAATTATATCACTCGCCGGAAATCTCTAAATTGTTCTATACTTCATGGTATTAAAATTAAAAGTATTTTAATAAGTAAATCTATATTTTCTTTCTTTTTATGTTAAAAAATAAATAAAATGTAATTCGATATTTAAAATTAGTTATGTTAATTAATTATTTTTGTGATCGCTACTTAAAATCTTTGTTTTAATGCTCCAGTCGAGGCTTGAAAGAAAAAAAATAAAGACTCAAATTGGCACCTAAGAACCGCCATATTGATTTTTAATAATATCCATATAGTCTATGACACTTGCAACGATCAAGACGAATGTAACGTAACAATGTATGAATCATTAAAATCTGTTAAGCCCTTTAGTAATTACGAGGGAACATACGATCGCACATACATATGAAGGTACATATGTATATGTACATATATACAGGTCAATCATACTTTGAGCCTCGCCGCAGTCGAGTAAAAATGGCGAACAGTTTCGAAGCTGAGGCACTGTAGTGCCGTCTTGTGGCAAGTTATATTTGTAGTTATATTTGTCAACCCTAAAGCTATTTCCCAACTGTCATATAAAAGAGAGTATGACAATCGAGTGCGCCTCCTTGCGTTTCTCCCCGCAAGCCATCATTAGACGACTGTATCTATCTATGGGAAGAGTTTTAAATTTATATTATGAAGAAGTATAGGAAAAGTTAAGCAGAGATAAATTAGATACGAATTTACACACTAACACACTTATATTGTCACAAAGTAGAAATTACACAGAGAAGGAATAACAACAGTACCGAGATAGATTAAGAAACGAAATATGAACAGAATACGAAATACGAAACGATAAAACGTGACAAGGCATAAATTTAAGCGAGCGCGTGCGCGACCTCCCGGCGTAGTAATCGGTAAACGACTAGCGGACGGGGAAAAAACGATCTCGCACGATGAAACGCGATGCGCGCCCGAGTGCAGCGTCGGCTGCGTAATGGTATTTTTACCGACTCTCATGATGTGAGGTATTGAGTTTAATGACCGCTACATCAGCCCCCCCGGAAACCGTTAAGGTCGAAAAAAATCTGTAAATCGTACTCGTCTTCCTGATCGAGTTCGACGATCCTCGATATTCTTATACGAGCATGTCTCGGGTACTTTCCGGGCTTCATCCTCAGGCGGAGCTAGGTCGCTAAGCAGATACGCTGGTTTCAACCTGTCAATTGAAATGGTGGTAGGTTTCTCTCGAATATCTATCTTGAAGAACTTGTCTCCACGTTCGATGACGATAAAAGGTCCAGCGTAAGGTGCTTGCAAAGACTTTCGAATAAAATCTTGCCGTAAGAAGACCTGTGGCGCAGATTTTAGATCTTTGCTGATGAACACGGGTGCTTTTCCATGGTGAACTACTTGCGTGGGCTTCAGCTTTCGTATGTTATGCCTCAACTGGGAAAGAAAATCGGTGTAGTCCGTTACTTCTACGGGAGAGATATCGAGATCGAAAAATGCACCAGGTAAACGTAGGGTTTCTCCGTAGACGAGCTCGGCTGATGATGAGTTTATATCTTCTTTCCAAGCCAAACCTATTCCGAGGAGCACTAATGGAAGCACTTCGACCCAATCGTCCTTGATCGCTACCTTGAGTTGGCGGTGGAATCTCTCAACCATTCCATTTGCAGCCGGGTGGTACGCTGTTGTCTTTCAAGTGGTTTACACCTATTATCCGTGAAAGTTACTTAAATAAAAATGCCTCGAACTGTTTACCTCGATCTGTTGTGATCTTCTCCGGACAGCCAAAACGTGATATCCAGCCAGTTACAAAAGCGTTCGCCACTGTGTCAGCTTTGATGTCATGGAGCAGTATTACCTCTGGCCAACGTGTAAATCTGTCCACGGCTGTGACACAGTATTTATAGTCATGTGACACGGCCAAAGGTTCGATGAGGTCTATGTGCACATGACTGAATCTGTTCGATGGAGGAACAAAAGTATGTACAGTCACGAGCAATGAAATGTATACGTTGACAAGTTTTCAAATTCATATCAACATCATACCTTCCAAAAGAAAGTGTACGCGCTGCGCTTCAAAATTAAGTAATCGTTCATTTGTTTCATAATTTGATATACATTTTTATCAATTGATTGTAAACAACTCGAATCGAATATAAGTATACACGTTACACGTTATACGTATGTACCCATTAGTCTTTTCATAAAAATATATACATTTACTAACAACGATTAAAATTATATTTTCGCATTTGAAAAATAGTTTTGTTATTTGTAATAGATATGTATACTGTGTCTTTTCCACAAATATGTATACATATACATTTAAAATGGATTGTTATGAAGTTTAGTAAGCGGAATTAGAACTTTTTACCTGTTGGTTCAGTTCCGTTGACATTTATGATAATTATGACTTGATTCTCCATCTAGGGTTGGCTCCAGATAAAGCAACTCCTTAAGGGCTAACAGTACAGACACGAAATTTCATATACGAATTCAATTATCACAGCACGTTCTAAAGTCTACCATGATTTAGCTGCTGTGCCCAGGGTTGGTTCCAAATGAGATATCTCCTCAGCGGTCAACAGCACAGATATGAAATTTTGTATACGTATAAATCTGTTATAGCCCGTTCTAAAATCTACCATGATTTGAATGCAGCGTCCAGGGTTGGCTCCTAGTGAGACATCTTCTCAGAGGTCAACGCTATAAGTACGAAATTTAAGATACGTATCCAATTATAATAGCCTGTTCAAAAATCCACCATGGCCTGGCTGCTGCATCCAGGCTATATGAAATCTCCTCAGCAGTCTACAGCACAGACACGATTTTTAAATAATATGCTGAGACTATGACTTTTAAATATCATGACGAGTAAACTAAAAAAAATAGATAGTTAACAGTGAAAAAATATGTTTAAGATAAAGCTTTCATTTTAATGCTCAGTGCATTACAAATGAAATCAAATCAAAGTAAAAAATGAATCTATAAAAGCTTGTTTTTAAAAAATACGTTGTTTGAAATAAGTTAATGTTATTGAATTTAATTTTGTATCTGATAGATGTGCCATAAATATTTTAAATAAGCCAAATCTTTAAAAGTGCGCCTAGTTTTAAAATAAAACAATAGGGTGACTCCTGAAATGTTTATTTTTACGTTAATAAAAAAAAAGTAAAATTATTATCCCATCAAAAACATAAATGTGAAAATGGGAGTCAAGTTCAATATTAAGAATATGCGTGGTTGTCAACTTCACCGACAAAAGAATTAATTGTAAGATCTAAATGGGTGCCAAGTTCTGTAGATAATCCTAAAATTTACTAATAAGAACATATTTGAGTTCAAGATTTGACTTGGCTAGTTTTTACTAGTAAAGCAAGTTTTTAGAAGAGTGAGACATGTTAACCATACAATATAAAAACATAACTTGCGTATAGCATCAAGAAGATACTATAAGTGATTAGCCGAATATAAGGTAGTATGAATACAAAAACTAGCCAAGTCAAATCTTGAACTAAAATATGTTCTTATTAATAAATTTCAAGATTATCTACAAAACTTGGCACCTATTTAGATCTTAATTCTTTTGTCGGTGAAGTCGACAACCACGCATATTCTTAATATTGAAATTGGCTCCTATTTTCGCATTTATGTTTTTGATGGAATATCATGACTTTTGTAAAGAATCTATTATTATTCATAATTCCAAAGTGACCTGTAAATTCAATCTTTTTTTTTTCAAAATTTTGCGACTATTCATTAGTGGATAAGGCGGAATAAGAAAATGTTATTTAATCATCATGGAACCTTTTCTCCTGAGAAAGAAAAGTTTTTGCTATTACTATGATTGCTATTGATATTATCAACTCAAACTCATACTGCCTCGGTGGTGTAGTGGCTAGCATGTACGGCTGCACATCCTGAGGTCCTGGGTTCGAGTCCCGGGTCGGGCCAAGTTTAGTTATTGAGTCTTTCTGTATAGTAAGCCTCAGTAACAGCCCGGAGTTGGGAAGTTGGCGGTGTTTCACCCCCGTGCCTCGGAGAGCACGTAAAGCCGTCGGTCCTGCGCCTTAACTCTCACCGGTCGTGTCGAATAGTCGTCCCACCGGAGTATGAGAGTGACAGGAATAGAGAGTGCACTTGTGTCTGCGCGTACATTTGTGCACTATAATATCTCCTGCGCAGTTGGCTAGTCTCAATGAGATTGGCCGCCGTGGCCGGAATCGGTCAGGAGGACATTATTATTATTATTATTATTGATATTATATTTCAAAAAGCACTAGTTGTTAAGCTAATTTTATTATGTTTTGGAAGGCGCAAAGTGCAGGCAAGGTGTCAATAAAAATTAATTAAAAAAAACTTCAAATTTTAAGAATTCACTGTTTTCAGATTTTTCTCTTTGTATGCATAGAATTACCCATCTGGATACAAAGTTTCAACTTTTTAGGTCATCTGGAAGTGGTTTAAGTTTTACTACTATATGTCAGTTAGTCAGTGATAAAAATGCCGATTTTTAGATGTTAATATCTTAATAACCGTTTGAGCTGTATTTTTGAAATTGGGGTTCTAGTTAATTTAAGGGGATTAGATAAATGAACCAAATTTCATGTGTTTATGCTTAATAGATTTTGAGTTATTACGAGGGTAAACAGTGGCTCCAAATGGTTCGTGTAATATACACACGGTGCTGCGTCGCCAGTTCCTTTTGGCTTGAACTTGGCTGGACACACTACCGCGTGACTTGATTACATAACCACTGCGTGCAATCATAATATTTTTATTTAATATTTCTATTTTTTACATATTTCATCATATCATATAAATGGAAAAATCGACAACCTAGTGTAACCACCGTCAGTATTAATAACATCTTGTAAACTCTCATGCATTGATGAAATCATTTTGCAACATACTTCGCTTCTTCTAAAACTGGACTGGATTCTAAAAATGGACTCCTTGGTCGAGCAAGGGCTCGAGTGTAGTCCCAATATGGAGCCATTAAACCCCACAGATTCTCAATGGGGTTTAAGTCTGGACTTTTAGGCCACGGCAATAAGTCGACCATACCATGGTTACAGCGGAACTAAGCTTAGCTCAATCGATAATCATGTACCGCGGAGTTACCACAATATGTTTTTTCACTGTCAAATATCTATTTTTTTTTTAGTTTACTAGTCATAATGTTTAAAAGTCATAGTCTCAGCACATTATTTAAAAAAATCGTGTCTGTGCTGTTGACTGCTGAGGAGATCTCATATAGCCTGGATACATCAGCCAGGCCATGGTGGACTTTTGAACAGGCTATTATAATTGGATACGTATACTTAAATTTCGTACTTATAGCGTTGGCCTCTGAGAAGATGTCTCACTAGGAGCCAACCCTGGACGCTGCATTCAAATCATGGTAGATTTTAGAACGGGCTATAAAAGATTTATACGTATACAAAATTTCATATCTGTGCTGTTGACCGCTGAGGAGATATCTCACTTGGAACCAACCCTGGGCACAGCAGCTAAATCATGGTAGACTTTAGAACGTGCTGTGATAATTGAATTTGTATATGAAATTTCGTGTCTGTACTGTTAGCCCTTAAGGAGTTGCTTTATCTGGAGCCAACCCTAGATGGAGAATCAAGTCATATTTATTTATTTATTTAAACACTTTATTGCACAAAAAAATGGTACATTAACAGAAGAAAATACAATTAATGAGATGTGCAAAGGCGGCCTTATCACTAAAAGTGATCTCTTACAGGCAACCCATAGACAAGGATACAGGAAAATAAGTGAGAAGAGCGGAAAGGTACATAAAGTGCATGTCGTTAAAACTTAATATAAATAAACATACTAGTACATCAAAAATTACATATATAAAATACTAATTTTACCATATATATTTTTATTATACATACATAGACATACTTATACATAATAATATAATAATATCCATATACTTAAGTACATACATATATTCGTAAACAAGTTACATAGTACTAATTACAACGGCACTAACTACAGAATAACCTACTGTGATAAATAGTATTTTTTGAGACGTTTTTTGAATATACTTACCGATTTAGACATTCTTATTTCTATTGGAAGTTCATTCCACAGTTTCACTGTTTTAACGGTGAAAGACTCGCTATAGGATTTGGAATGGCTTAATGGGATTTCAAGTGACCTATCACTACGGGAGCGAAGTTGTTGAGGGTGCTGGGAACTAGCCCCTAGGAACGCAAAGCGTTCTTTGAGGTAGGCAGGAGTATCAGGATGGAAGAGGACAGTGTATAGAAGAGAAAGTGAGTGTAAGTAACGTCGATTGTGTACAGTAAGCCATTTCAGTTGTATCCGATACTGTGTGATGTGATCATACTTCCTTAGCCCAAAAATAAATCTTATTATGAGATTTTGTAGGCGCTCGAGCTTATTAAGTAATTGCTGAGATAGATCTAAGTAACAGGAGTCAGCATAATCGAGTATCGGTAACAGAAGGGCGTAAGCTAAAGAAATTTTAGTTTTAACTAGCAGCAGGTTTTTCCACCTTCTTAAAGTGCCAATAGCAAAGAATATCTTACGGCTAAGTTGAGCAATTTGAGGTGTCCACGAGAAGGTGCTATCCATTATAATTCCTAGATTTTTCACACTGCTACTGTATTCCAAACGAACATTATTAAATAAAATTGGAGGGAGGAGAGGAAAGTGTATTTTAGATATTTGTTTAGAATTGCCAAACACTGCTACTTGTGACTTACTTGGATTTATACACAAACCAAATGACTTACTCCAGGTACTAATTATGTCGAGATTGGAATTAATATTTTCAATAGCCTTAGCAATGTCATTTACGGTTGTAGTCGTATAAATCTGCAAGTCATCAGCATAAAGATGATAAGGTAACGTAAGATGCTTAGTGAGAGTGTTAATGAAAATGGAGAAGAGCAGAGGAGACAGCACTCCACCCTGAGGGACTCCAGCACTGATACGAGAGCAAGAAGTACGCTTGCCATCAAGCCTAATGCATTGTTCACGATTATTTAGGTAGGAGTAAAACCATTTAGTAGCATTCGAGGAGATATTTATAGACTTGAGAATGGCAAGTAAGATATCGAAGTCTACAGTATTAAATGCATTAGAGAAATCTAGCAGGGCGAGGATGGTAATTTGCTGATTGTCGAATCCGTGTCGAATATCATCACAGACCTTATTAAGTACAGTAACAGTGCTGTGCCCAGGACGGAAGCCGGACTGGAAAGGAGATAGGATGTTATTATTATACAAGTGAAGATATAATTGCTCATGAACTATACGTTCGAGGACTTTAGATAAGAAAGGAAGTATGGAAATTGGTCGATAGTGTGAAAAGGATGTAGGGTTGGATGTTTTCGGTATAGGGATCACTAGTGAAAGTCGCCAGACATCAGGGAATTCATTATAGGTTAAAGAATGATTAAAGATATGACACAGGATAGGAAGAACTGTATTAAGACTTAATAAAATCATTTTTCTGCTGATGTTATCATTACCAATAGCATCAGATTTAATGGCTGTCACATGCTTGTGTACTTCTGCAGGTGTAATATTTGTGAAGTAGAAGGGAGTAATAGAAGGATCGTGATAGAGTGACAAGGATTGTAGGGTACTCAATTTAATGCTACTGGGTAATGCATCAACGGTTGTAAAGTATTTATTTAAGGAATCTAAATCGGTACAGCTGCTTAAGAGTGATGCATATTAGGCACGCCTACCCCCAATCCCCATAGCATCTAGAAATTTCCACGTGTAAGCAGAGTTGTTACTGTCAACTGATGAGGAAATATATGCACGCCTGGCATCTCTGCAAGTCTTATTGCATCGGTTCCGCAGTGTTTTGTACCGTTGGAGGTTTTTCTGAGTGGGATTTATTTTGTATTTAGACTTTGCAGCGTTGCGCTTAGCCATGAGCAGCTTTATATCTTGTGTTAGCCACGGTGCTGGGAGATGTTTAAGTTTTATTGGTCGGAGTGGTGCGTGAATGTCAAAGAGTTCAGTAATGATTGAGTTGAAAATACTGATCTTGTCGTTTAGTGTTGAAGCATTAAATATGCATTCCCAGTCAATATGACTAAGATCCTGCATAAATTTATCGTGATCAAAATTATTAAAGCACCTTCTCATCACTACTGTAGGCTTAATTCGAGGTGGTCGGATTTTGTAAGACAAATAAATGAGGTCATGATACGAAAATGCCTCAGCAGACATTTGACCATAAGTGGCAACGCGTTCAGTTGACGAAACTATCATAAGATCCAATAGGGATGGAGAGCAGTTAGGAAACAAGTGGGTAGCATTCGTGGAGAGAAAGTTGAGGTTCGTACTATCGACAATAGCTTTTAGACGATTTGCGCGCGAGTCGTTCTTAATTAAACATGTGTTGAAATCGCCCATAATGATAGTGTGGTCAACACTTGAAACATATTTTTCCAAAAGAGCTTCAAAAGACTCAAAATAATTTACATGTAAGTTGGGACTATAGAAAACACCGAGGAGAACCTTGAGTGTACCAAACAAAACCTCTATAAAAATATGCTCAGCAGAATTCGAGTACACAGATGGCGACTTATCTAGAATTGAAAAAGGAATATGACTACGAAGGTAAATAGCAACTCCGCCTCCCCCCTTCTCAGTTCTGTCATTCCGTATTAGGTGAAAACCTGGCAAAGCATACGCAGTTGAGGGTAGACAAGGCTTCAGAAAAGTTTCCGAAACTAGAACCGCATGGACATTCTTTACATCAAAAGAATCTAATAAGTCTGTGTAGTGTGCGGGTATACTTTGCGCGTTCAAATGAACAACGTTAAAATTTTTTGACAAGTCACCAAAAGTGCTCTCAAGAGAGGTGTTAAGAGGCATAGAAACGCTATGAAAACTGCCGTCAGATAATGTTGTATCGCATTGATAAAATATATCACTATGTGAACTGCCGTTACTAATACTGTCATCGTAATTCATTTAAAAAATAAATAAATAAATAAGCTAATTAAGTACAATATGTAATAATAATATAACTATAAATGTAACAATATAACTATTATAAGTAACCTATAAATATATATATAGTTTATAGATATATGAATAAAATATATTAATCTATAAAATATAAAAGATAATAATATTATATAGCAATTAATTTTACGCTTTATTAACCTTTCAGCAGCGCATTTAACAGAAACAGAGTAACAATTATTAAAATTTTATAATGTTGAACGAAACGTCATGTTTGAGTTCACACTTCACTGTCATCTGTCAGATGTCATTTTAAAATTTAATCTGATAATTGAATGTTGATTTACAAAACTGTGACAGTGTATAAAAACTAAACTCTGTGGGTAACTAATCTCAAAATAACGTTAAAAAGTTAAAATTAAAATACCTACTAGTAAAACTAAAGACGTTAATTTGAATAACGAATGATCTCTAAGTACAAGCATATAAATTAACTAAGTACAAGGAGGAGAACACAACATAACAATGGAAACAGATATTACTTTTTGATGATTCTTTTTGCCCGGATGGTCTGTTTTGCCTTGGTCTCCACCGTGGGCCCCACACTGGAGGCAGAGGCTCCTCGACCTTGAGCTTCAGGAACAGCGACAATTTTATTAAGCTCAGCACACGACACTACACTATGACGCTTACCGTCTGGGCCAATTACGATTACGAATCCATCTTTGGTCCAGCACTTAGATATTCCGAGGCGTTGCCTTGCAGCCATGAAAGTTTCGTGCCTGGATTTGGTTAAGAATTCAGATAGAGTAATTCCGGTGTTTTTGAAATTGGCCTTTGAGTACCAAATTTGATTTCTTAGCGACTGTTCCCTGAACTTAATTAATATGGGCCTCGACTTCTCTGATGATGGAGTTCCAATGCGCTGGCATCTGCTTATATTATCCACAGAGAGATCTGGCATTTTAAGATGTTGTGATAACACTTTTATTGCTACAGAAGCTGTATCTTCTTTTTTTTCATCTTGAACACCATGCACTAATAGGATTTTCCTTCTACTCCGCATTTCAATGCTGTCATATTGCTTAGTTAGAAGCTGAACTTGTAGTTGGAGTCCCTCAAGTGCAGTTAATACAAATGAGCGAAATGTACTGAACTGTGTTGCAATAGTTGTAGTAGGACTTGTCGCAGTCACAGAAGAATTTAGATTTTCTTGGAATTCAGCCATTTTAGTGTTAAAATGTTGTGTCAGTTCCTGTATTGAGTGTTTGATGGACTCCATAATAGTGCGCAATGTATAAAGAATATGTTGTACTCACAGAAGTTTTAAAAACTTAAGTTCACGTTTTGGTTAACTGTTACTTAAATAAAGGACACTTTTATGGATAGTGCTGGTAGGTTAGAAGCTTTTAGCACATAATCATTACTTTTTATACAAAATACTTGTAAATACTATTTTTAATAAATTTATTTTATGAGAGCTTAACAAAGTGATGTTTATACTTTGGCACCTACCGCCCAAAAAAAACATTCATAGTCATAATTATCATAAATGTCAACGGAACTGAACCAACAGGTAAAAAGTTTTAATTCCGCTTACTAAACTTCATAACAATCCATTTTAAATGTATATGTATACATATTTGTGGAAAAGACACAGTATACATATCTATTACAAATAAGAAAACTATTTTTCAAATGCGAAAATATAATTTTAATCGTTGTTAGTAAATGTATACATTTTTATGAAAAGACTAATGGGTACATACGTATAACGTGTAACGTGTATACTTATATTCGATTCGAGTTGTTTACAATCAATTGATAAAAATGTATATCAAATTATGAAACAAATGAACGATTACTTAATTTTGAAGCGAAGCGCGTACACTTTCTTTTGGAAGGTATGATGTTGATATGAATTTGAAAACTTGTCAACGTATACATTTCATTGCTCGTGACTGTACAGGGGATCGAGTATGTCTTGAAACTTTCGAGAGTTGGCATGAAAGACAGGTGCGAGTCCACACAGCGCAATCCTTCTTCATATTAGGCCACACGTACTTTTGTGTAACCAATCTTATTATTGCCTTGATACCGGGGTGACTCAAGCCGTGAATGCAGTCGAACGCTTGTCGACGGAACTCTGGAGTCAGGTAAAGTCTCGGCGTTGAGCAGGAAAAATCACAATACAGATTCTTACCAGAGCCAGAGAGTTCTATCTTCTGGAGGTCCAGCGAAGAATTATTGTTCTGTAAAATGTTCTGTAGCTCATCGTCTGTCAACTGCAATAAGGATAGTGCGTCTAAGTCTATGGCGGTAAAAATTTCATAGGTGCGTGAGAGAGCGTCAGCGACTACATTGTTCTCACCTGCGATGTGCTTAATATTAGTCGTGAACTGAGACACGAAATCGAAGTATCTGAATTGACGTGGTGAACAATTTTCTGAGGCCTTTCTAAAGGCCGAAACAATAGGCTTGTGGTCGGTATATATGGTGAAATCCTTACCTTCAACCATATGACGGAAATGTTTCACACCTTCGTAAATTGCTAATTCTGTCAAACGGACTATATTTTTGTTGTGCGGTATTAAGCTTTTTAGAGAAGAACGCAAGAGGCTGCCACTCGGAGTCTATCATCTGTTGTAATACAGCACCAATCGCATTGTCTGAAGCGTCCGTCCACAGCGTTAACTTAGCTGTCGGATGCGGATGTGCTAAGAGAGCAGCTTGAGCTAGACTTGCCTTGCACGCGTCGAAAGCCTTCTGAAGCTCGGTCGACCAAGTGATAGGTGTACTAGATTTGACAGCTTTACCAGATAAGCGTTGATGCAATGGAGCCTGGATTTCTGCTGCGCTTTTAACAAAACGACGATAAAAATTTGTTATACCTAGGAACCTCCGAAGTTTCCTGATGGTTTTCGGCTGAGGAAAGTTCCGTATAGCTTCAACCTTTTGTGGAAGTGGCCTGGTACCTGCTGCTGATACGATGTAACCCAGGAATTCCACTTGTGGCTCTCCGAATACGCACTTCGACGCATTGATGACGATACCGTGGTCCTGTAGGCGCTGGAAAATTTATCCCAGGTGAATTCGGTGTTGCGTCTCGTTCTGGGAAGCCACAAGGATATCATCAATATAAGGATAGCAGAATTCTAAATCTCTAAGTATTTCGTCCATGAAGCGCTGGAATGTTTGAGCTGTGTTGCGTAGACCGAAGCTCATGAATGGAAACTCAAACATTCCGAACGGAGTCGTAATGGCAGTCTTGGGTACATCAGCTGGATTTACAGGGATTTGATTATAAGCCCGGATTAAAAGGATTATAATAGGATATTAAAACGGACTACACCGATTTTCTTTCCCAGTTGAGGCATAACATACGAAAGCTGAAGCCCACGCAAGTAGTTCACCATGGAAAAGCACCCGTGTTCATCAGCAAAGATCTAAAATCTGCGCCACAGGTCTTCTTACGGCAAGATTTTATTCGAAAGTCTTTGCAAGCACCTTACGCTGGACCTTTTATCGTCATCGAACGTGGAGACAAGTTCTTCAAGATAGATATTCGAGGGAAACCTACCACCATTTCAATTGACAGGTTGAAACCAGCGTATCTGCTTAGCGACCTAGCTCCGCCTGAGGATGAAGCCCGGAAAGTACCCGAGACATGCTCGTATAAGAATATCGAGGATCGTCGAACTCGATCAGGAAGACGAGTACGATTTACAGATTTTTTTCGACCTTAACGGTTTCCGGGGGGGCTGATGTAGCGGTCATTAAACTCAATACCTCACATCATGAGAGTCGGTAAAAATACCATTACGCAGCCGACGCTGCACTCGGGCGCGCATCGCGTTTCATCGTGCGAGATCGTTTTTTCCCCGTCCGCTAGTCGTTTACCGATTACTACGCCGGGAGGTCGCGCACGCGCTCGCTTAAATTTATGCCTTGTCACGTTTTATCGTTTCGTATTTCGTATTCTGTTCATATTTCGTTTCTTAATCTATCTCGATACTGTTGTTATTCCTTCTCTGTGTAATTTCTACTTTGTGACAATATAAGTGTGTTAGTGTGTAAATTCGTATCTAATTTATCTCTGCTTAACTTTTCCTATACTTCTTCATAATATAAATTTAAAACTCTTCCCATAGATAGACTATACTATATATAATACACGACGTCGTGTATTATGTCTATATATATAATATAATAGTGTGAACTATTTTGCAATGAAATGTTAGATTTTTGTGTTGATCAAAATTGGATATGTGTGGATTTAAACATGTGTAGTAGAAATACATTTACTTTTTGTAGTGAAGTTCATGGATGTAAACGATGGTTAGATCACTGCATCGTCACTAAATCAGCTTTACAAACGGTTATCAGCGTATCAGTACAATATGACATGTATTGGTCTGATCATTATCCAATTGTACTAGAATGTAATATAAATAGTTTAAAACCGAAAGTTGCACAGCCGAAAATGAGCTCTTTAAATTGTGTTATATGGGTTGAGAGGAATTTTAAACAGATAAGCCAATATCATGATCTATGTCACTCTAATTTGTCAATGATAAATCCACAAGAACTTAGTGAATGTTGCGATAATTTGTGTAATAAAACAGAACATCACGCTATCTTAGATAAAATGTATAGCAATATTATCAATACGCTATCAGTGGCTGCTAGGCGTACGTACAGTGGTAAATGTAAAAAAAGGGGAGGCTATATTACGGGATGGAATAGGCACGTCGCGGGACCGCATGGTGAGGCGCGGCTTAAATTTCAAACGTGGATGTTAGCGGGACAGCCGACTAGTGGTCGCGTTTTTCAATGAAATGTTAGAGTCTAGGAGACATTTAAAGTCAAAATTAAAATGGTGTCAAAACCGACAAGAACAACTTCAAATGGACATTCTCGCGTCAGATCACTTATCCAAAGATTTTAAGAGTTTCTGGAAGAACACTAATAAAGTGAAAACTAGGCCGAGTTTACCCGTGAGTCTAGATGGTTTTTCCGACCATAAAGAAATTGCTGATGCATTTAGGTCGCGCTTCACCTCTAGGTTCCATGTTGAATAAGGTGAACAATGCTGAAACTATCACGATGAGCGTGAATGAAAAGATTACGGAAACAATGGTAGCACAAATAATGAAAGGAATGGTTCGTGGAAAATCACCTGGTCACGATGATCTCAGCATTGAACACTTTAAGTATGCGGGAGTTCATCTGCCTCGAGTTCTCGCGCTGTTTTTCAATCTGTGTCTAAATTATTCATATTAACCGGAGCCGCTTATGCGAACTATTGTAGTGCCAGTTGTTAAGAACAAGACGGGTGACGCGTCCGATATGAACAATTATCGCCCCATCTCGCTTGCTACCACCGCAGCTAAAATACTTGACAGTGTGATAAATAGCGGGCTATGTAAGTACGTTTCTTTGCAAGATGCGCAATTCGGCTTTAGATCGGGACTGTCGATAGAAAGTGCTATTCTTAGTCTGAAGCATACTGTCAAGTACTATACTGCAAGGCGTACGCCGGTGTATGCGTGTTTCCTGGATTTATCTAAAGCATTTGACCTTGTTTCATATGATGTACTTTGGAGCAAGTTAGGGGATGCGGGTATACCGGCGGAGTATACGTTCCTTCTGAAATACTGGTATGCTAACCAGAAAAATCAAGTAAGATGGGTCGGTGCACTGTCGGACGAATATAGATTGGAGTGCGGAGTGAGACAAGGAGGTTTGAGTTCACCCTTGCTTTTCAACCTGTACATCGACCGACTCGTGGAGGAATTGAGTAACACACATGTAGGTTGTCACATTGACGATACCTGTGTCAATAATCTAAGCTACGCAGACGACATGGTCTTGCTCGGTCCTTACATAGCCGGCTTAAGAAAGCTGATAGCTACCTGCGAGACATACGCGAAGGTGCATGGCTTAGCATATAACTCAAAAAAGAGTGAAGTACTTGTGTTTAAGTCTCAAAAATTAAAACCACGCCATGACCCGCTCGTGAGTCTTAACGATGTATTGCTGAGTGTTGTCGAGAAATTCAAGTATCTTGGTCACATCATCACTAGCGATGATGATGATGATGACATTGAGAGGGAACGCAGGGCGTTGGCGGTAAGGAGCAATATGCTCGTCCGCAGATTTGCTCGGTGTACAAAGGACGTCAAAATAACTCTATTTAAAGCGTTCTGTCAGTCCTTTTATACCTGTAGTTTGTGGGTGGCATATTCGCGCCGGGCCTACAACGCCTTGCGTGTGCAATATAATAACGCCTTTAGAATGCTGTTGGGGCTGCCGTGGCGTTGCAGTGCTTCAAAGATGTTCGCAGAGGCACACACGGATGGGTTTCATGCCATTATGCGCAAGTAAGCTATTTCTTTGATGCAGCGTCTACATGACAGCAACAACAGTATTTTAAAGTGTATTTCGGCCAGAATGGACTGCCCCTTTCAGAAACACTGGATGGAGTTGGCCATTGGGCTAAGGTAAAGCTAAAAATACTAACAATACTAACATAGTATTTAAGTATAATTGTTACTAACCAATTAACAATATATGGATGTACTTACGTCTGAAATAAAGATTATTATTATTATTATTATTAAAAAACTAGCTTATATTGTGTTAATCCAAGTTGTTAAATGTCACTATACCGCACTTAAGTAATTGTTTTGTTATTAGATTTAACCTGCGACTCTACTTGTGGGTAGGTGGCTATATAAAAAATAGTCGACGTGTTATTCCCATAGAGTTATAAGAATAGAGTGCGCGACGTAGCTAAAATAGCGTTAACGCATTAGAGAGATAACGCTGATTCCAAACCACCTTTCTTTCTCTCTCTAGTCGAGTCGCGATTGGTTATACCTCCGTCTAACCCGCACAACTAGTGTTGCCAACTCAGTGGATTTTCCACTAGATCTGGTGGTTTAGACTTCCCCTTTAGCGGCTAAATATTAGTTTTAGTGGCTAGTGGATTTTCTAGTAGCTTAGATTGCGTCAGTTAGTGGTAAGGTACGATATTCAACCGCAAATAATAAAATAAATCGTACGATTTATACGAATACTCTAGTTAGGAAAGAACAGTGTATATTTTTTTGTTGTGTAGACAACACAGGGGAATAACTAATGACAGTTCGGTTAGAGTGAAATAGAACGGTAGCTTAGAATGCGTTTTCTTTCTAATCCGCTTACGCTGCCACTTGTAAGAAAGCATAGCAGTTGCGCACTCTATTCTTATAACTCTATGGTTATTCCAAGACGTAAGATATCTCTTTCTTCCCACATCTAACTAGCGGAGAAAATAACAGTAAAATATATATAATAAGTGCATAGTTGAAGCACTTATTATCGTTTTTTCCTGTACTTTGTAAATAATCGTAACACGATCATTAACAATATAATAACAATAATTGGTCACAAGGTGCAATAATTTAGTGAAGAATATACATTATAATTTGTAACGATACTAGCGATCGCCGCGTGGTTGAAAATTAACTATAATTCATTAATTTATTGTCTTGCGTATATTACAATATTAATCTATTCTCAATTTAACCACAGACTTTAATAATAAACAAAAGAGTATATATGCGTGTGTGTGTTTAAAACATGGTAGTGTGCATAATGTTTTTTTTTTTATTGATTTAATGTATTTTTTATCTCCATCGCCAGTCGCCAGGTACTAAACTATAAGTGTGGGAAATTTCATACTCCTCCGTCCGCTAATTTTCTTAAAAAGGGGTACAAAGTTTTTGCTTCACGTATTAATATACAATATGTAACAAAAACCCTGTTGTTCCATATAGGTACGTATACATAATCATATAGGCGTACCATTAATGAAAATCTTATTTAAAAAATATCAAGTACTGCCAAGTTATTCTTTATAGTTAAGATAGGTAATAAAATGAACACATTAAAAAAATGTTTGTAAATTCTGAATTATGAGCGAAATTCACTCAAAGCATCGCCGCCTTTGCAGGCGGCGGCACTTTGACCCGGGCCGCCAACTACCTACCCCTTTTACTAAGCCGCCCGCTCGGCGTAGACGTCCTAGTCGCACGCGCAGCTTACTTTCGGACGGACGTACGCATTGCGCGTTGCGAAATTACGTAAAATGTCTTACACTAATGTAGAATATTTTAATATGTTGATGTGTCTCGGGAAATGTGACTGCAATTATGCAGAGGCGCGCCGACATTATGAGGAGCTCTTTGCAATACCAAGAAACTCAACACTGCCGTCGACGATGGCATTCCAACGTCTGCACATACGTATGTACAACACCGGCAGTGTGCACGGCCGTGACCAACATCGTGTTGATGCAGGAAGGCCGAGAATTCACGACGGTAACATTGAGGAGCAAATCCTAGACATGTTTGGGGAAGATCCGACGCGAAGCACACGCTCGGTAGGACGCGAACTAGGTGTAAACCACATGCGTGTTTGGAGAATTCTTAAAGATGATGGCCAGCACCCATTTCACTATCGTCGAGTTCAGTCTCTACTTCCCACGGACTTCGAGCCTAGAATGGTGTACAGCAGATGGATACTAGACAAGGTCGAAGAGGATAGTGAGTTCTTGAGCAAAGTACTGTTCACTGATGAGTGCTCATTTGTTAAAACAGGTGTATTTAATTCTCACAATGAACACGTATGGTCAGTCATTAATCCGCATGCCTCTAAACCAAGTCACTTTCAACACCGATGGAAGATTAATGTTTGGGCGGGAATAATAGGGGACAAAATAATTGGACCCTGTTTTCTAACCGAAACAATGAACGGTGGGAACTACCTTCGCTTCCTGCGAGAAGAGCTGACCGAGGAGCTTGACGAGCTTAACCTTGATCTCATGCGCCGTTTGTGGTTTCAACATGACGGCGCACCACCCCACTTCTCGCGCCCTGTGAGAGAATATTTGAATGCGGAATACGGGGAAAGGTGGATTGTCCGGGGTGGACCAGTCAATTGGCCGGCGAGGTCACCTGATCTCACACCTTTGGATTTTTTTCTCTGGGGTACTGTCAAAGAGTCAGTTTTTAAAAAAAACGTGCGATACCGAGGACGAAATGCGTTTGAGAATAGTCGCAGCATTTAATGAACTAAAGTCCGATACCTCTACTCTACGACGCGTTCGTGCAAATATTATCAAACGTTGTAACAAATGTCTAGAGCTACAAGGCGGGCATATTGAATAATATCTTCGTAATCATGAAGTTGATGTTATAATAAATTAGTGATTTACGATTAAGTAGAGCACCTCCCTACTCAATCTTACATACTTACTTAATAATTGGAGTGGAGCAAAAGTGTTAAACAAAAGTATTTTGCTAAAGTGTTAAATAGCAAACAGCTGAGTGATATCTGATGACACGTGACGAGTTCACGACCTTAGTGTAGGTACCGAGTGCGAGCGGCTCCCATGCCGACGCCGGCGCGCGCGGCTCCTTTGATACGACTTGTACCTATCTCCATGCAAAATTGCAGAGGTGAGAAATTATTTTCATTTTACAAATAATATTATTATTAAATATATTAAATATTTAATTTCATTATTTAAATTTAAGAGTTTTTACAAATAAGTTGTTTTTCTATGTTTGAATATCGATCTTTATAACATAGCTCACAGGAACCACAGGGTTTTTGTTACATATTGTATAGATATGTTTTTAAATGAGCTAATTTAATAAAAATAAGTTTGTACTCTATTTTCGTTAAAATAAATGAAAAAAAGATTACAAGTTACTTTAATACTAGTAATATCACTTCGCTCGGGGATGTCCCGAAGTGCCTATGTGTTAATCAAGGTCATAGTCTATCTATGTACTAAATTTAGCAATAATGAGTAACAAACATACCTACGCACATACAAACTTTCATAGTCCGATTTATCTTAGGTACTATCGGTCTTAAAACAATATTTTATATTTACATACTTATAAGTTGGGGATGTAAGGGGGCGAACCAACACCTCCTCGCCCCAAGCCAACCTCACCTGCACGCGGTACATCCTGCCGACCGACAGACGAGGCTCTGACGACCGACCGATGGCGGTATATCCATCTAGGCGTAGCTAAATGCAACAGGCCGGTGACGGGCAGCAGCGTCACCGATGCGAGAAGCTACGCCACCCTGCAATCGCCAACCCGCCTGCCCAGCGTGGCTATTATGGGCAATTCCTCTAAATGCAGAAACAACAAAAGCCACGGCCCCCAGTTCCCGGCGGCCCCGCTATTCCTGGTCAAGGTGGCGACCACGGTAACGGCGGGGCGGGAGGTGCCAAGAATCTCCGGGCTACGGGAGGCCACCAAAACCAACTGACTCTGGCGACGTACAACGGACGCACGCTACGGCTTGATTCGTATCTGGCGCAACTTGAGATAGAACTTGGGAAAATTAGGTGGCATATTCTCGGGTTATGTGAAGTCCGAAGAGAGGGGGAGGACACTGCAGAATATTAAAGATTAAAATAAAAAAAATGCTAAGAAATGAATAGCACACTTTTAATCACACCAAGAGCGGAAATACAGAGTATAAAATCACAAGCCACCTCACAGATAATTAATTTGTCTTACTAGCTAAAATTGACATTTTAAACATTCTGGCCCCCGTTGGATGACAATAATCCAACAGTAATTTTTTTTTTAAAATGAAATAGGTAAGCATTACAAAAAAGAAAAGTAACAAAACATTTCAGTTAACAATTGACTTATTACTCGTAATAATTAATTAATGTGTTATTATTAATTAATATCTTATCATTGACTAAATAAACTATGAATTTACAGAAACATAAAAGAAAAGAAATATAACGTTAGGTTACATTACACAAAACAATTACAGGGAATAACTTAAGATGAAACATAAAATTAAACTTCTCATTAGAACAAAAAAAAATAATAATATTATGAAGCTAACAATGATTATCACTACAATTAGCTTATATTCTAAACAATTAAGCTTTTACTTTTTTTAAACACATATATATATATATATATATATATATATATATATATATATATATATATATATATTTGTTTTTCAACAAATTAATAATACAATGATTTTGAGAAGATAATTACTCTACAGGTAAATTAACAATCTTTGTTATAGGACGTGTATAAATTCCAGTATTTGTTTTGACAGACACAGAACGTACTTTGTCATTTTTTCCTTTAAACACTTCTAAAACTTTGCCCATAGGCCAAGTAAGAGGAGGACAATTATCATCTTTCAGTAAAACAATAGAATTTATTTTAATATCAGGTTTAGATTTGTACCATTTATACCTCATTTGCAATGAATTAATGTATTCTACACGCCATCTTTGCCAAAAGTGTTGCCTGTATTTGCAAATTAAATTATATACATTAAGTTTGTTATCAGGTATATCAGTAACTGATATTTCTGGAAATGAAGTTAGAGGTTCACCTATCAGAAAATGACTGGGGGTAAGACACTGAGGATCGGATGGATCATTACTTAACTGACAGAGGGGCCGTGAGTTCAGAATTGCTTCTATCTGCGTCAGCAGAGTGTTCAGGTGTTCATACGTTAAGGCTGTGTTACCCATCACGCGCTTAAGGTGATGCTTTACCATCTTAACACAGGATTCCCAATTACCACCCCAGTGACTTGCTGTTGGCACTATGTACTTCCACGTGATATTCTCATGCGATACAAAAGCGTTAAGATCAGGATTATTATGTAACATTTTATACAAACCTTGCAACTCATGATCTGCTCCTTTGAATGTAGTGGCAATGTCACTAATTATTTCTCGACATTTACCCCGACGCGCAATAAATCGCTTCAACGCATTTGAAAACTCTTTTGAGGAACAATCTGAAACTAATTCAAGGTGCACGGATTTTGTAGTCATACATGTAAAAAGACATACATATCCTTTGGTTATGATAGGTTTACGAATTCTTGACTGTTTTACTGTAATAGGACCAGCATAGTCGAGTCCAGTAACGAAGAAAGGACGCGCCGGTGTGAGCCTGAACTTTGGTAAGTCTGCCATTATCTGTGAATTAGCTTTCGCTGTGAAACGCGCACACTTTGTACATTTGTGTATGAGATGACGCACTCTATCTCGCCCGCGCAGCGGCCAGTACTTATTGCGTACACTGTACAGAGTGGTTTGTGGACCAGCATGTAATAATCTTTCATGTTCATACCTTAATATTAAATCAGTTACATGGCAGTTCGAAGGGAGAAGCATAGGAAACTTTCTACTAGCAGGCAAATCAGCATGCTGTATTCGTCCTCCAACACGCAATATATCTCCATCTGAAAATACTTTAAGATATTTCATATGTTTGAAAGTATATTTATCATGTTCACAGAGATTAGGGTTATTTAATAAATGCTTGAATTCATTAGGAAAATGACTTTTTTGTATGATAGACACAATCAATTTCGTGGCTCGGTCACGTTCCTGTGACGAAATATTACCTACAAGTTTACTTTGTTTTTTTACACTTCTCTTAGAATTTTCAATAAATCGATTCAAGTATGCAAACATTTCGACTACCTTAGGCCAAGAAGAAAATCTTTCAAAAACAGCTTCAAAATAAGAAAAATTTGGTACATAATTTTTGCTGAAGCAAGTATCTTCTTTCATTTCAGGAATTTCTGAAGTGTCAAAAGTTGTGAACTAATCTCTGTGAACATGATAAATATACTTTCAAACATATGAAATATCTTAAAGTATTTTCAGATGGAGATATATTGCGTGTTGGAGGACGAATACAGCATGCTGATTTGCCTGCTAGTAGAAAGTTTCCTATGCTTCTCCCTTCGAACTGCCATGTAACTGATTTAATATTAAGGTATGAACATGAAAGATTATTACATGCTGGTCCACAAACCACTCTGTACAGTGTACGCAATAAGTACTGGCCGCTGCGCGGGCGAGATAGAGTGCGTCATCTCATACACAAATGTACAAAGTGTGCGCGTTTCACAGCGAAAGCTAATTCACAGATAATGGCAGACTTACCAAAGTTCAGGCTCACACCGGCGCGTCCTTTCTTCGTTACTGGACTCGACTATGCTGGTCCTATTACAGTAAAACAGTCAAGAATTCGTAAACCTATCATAACCAAAGGATATGTATGTCTTTTTACATGTATGACTACAAAATCCGTGCACCTTGAATTAGTTTCAGATTGTTCCTCAAAAGAGTTTTCAAATGCGTTGAAGCGATTTATTGCGCGTCGGGGTAAATGTCGAGAAATAATTAGTGACATTGCCACTACATTCAAAGGAGCAGATCATGAGTTGCAAGGTTTGTATAAAATGTTACATAATAATCCTGATCTTAACGCTTTTGTATCGCATGAGAATATCACGTGGAAGTACATAGTGCCAACAGCAAGTCACTGGGGTGGTAATTGGGAATCCTGTGTTAAGATGGTAAAGCATCACCTTAAGCGCGTGATGGGTAACACAGCCTTAACGTATGAACACCTGAACACTCTGCTGACGCAGATAGAAGCAATTCTGAACTCACGGCCCCTCTGTCAGTTAAGTAATGATCCATCCGATCCTCAGTGTCTTACCCCCAGTCATTTTCTGATAGGTGAACCTCTAACTTCATTTCCAGAAATATCAGTTACTGATATACCTGATAACAAACTTAATGTATATAATTTAATTTGCAAATACAGGCAACACTTTTGGCAAAGATGGCGTGTAGAATACATTAATTCATTGCAAATGAGGTATAAATGGTACAAATCTAAACCTGATATTAAAATAAATTCTATTGTTTTACTGAAAGATGATAATTGTCCTCCTCTTACTTGGCCTATGGGCAAAGTTTTAGAAGTGTTTAAAGGAAAAAATGACAAAGTACGTTCTGTGTCTGTCAAAACAAATACTGGAATTTATACACGTCCTATAACAAAGATTGTTAATTTACCTGTAGAGTAATTATCTTCTCAAAATCATTGTATTATTAATTTGTTGAAAAACAAATATATATATATATATATATATATATATATATATATATATATATATATATATATGTGTTTAAAAAAAGTAAAAGCTTAATTGTTTAGAATATAAGCTAATTGTAGTGATAATCATTGTTAGCTTCATAATATTATTATTTTTTTTTTGTTCTAATGAGAAGTTTAATTTTATGTTTCATCTTAAGTTATTCCCTGTAATTGTTTTGTGTAATGTAACCTAACGTTATATTTCTTTTCTTTTATGTTTCTGTAAATTCATAGTTTATTTAGTCAATGATAAGATATTAATTAATAATAACACATTAATTAATTATTACGAGTAATAAGTCAATTGTTAACTGAAATGTTTTGTTACTTTTCTTTTTTGTAATGCTTACCTATTTCATTTTAAAAAAAAAATTACTGTTGGATTATTGTCATCCAACGGGGGCCAGAATGTTTAAAATGTCAATTTTAGCTAGTAAGACAAATTAATTATCTGTGAGGTGGCTTGTGATTTTATACTCTGTATTTCCGCTCTTGGTGTGATTAAAAGTGTGCTATTCATTTCTTAGCATTTTTTTTATTTTAATCTTTAATATTCTGCAGTGTCCTCCCCCTCTCTTCGGACTTCACATAACCCGAGAATATGCCACCTAATTTTCCCAAGTTCTATCTCAAGTTGCGCCAGATACGAATCAAGCCGTAGCGTGCGTCCGTTGTACGTCGCCAGAGTCAGTTGGTTTTGGTGGCCTCCCGTAGCCCGGAGATTCTTGGCACCTCCCGCCCCGCCGTTACCGTGGTCGCCACCTTGACCAGGAATAGCGGGGCCGCCGGGAACTGGGGGCCGTGGCTTTTGTTGTTTCTGCATTTAGAGGAATTGCCCATAATAGCCACGCTGGGCAGGCGGGTTGGCGATTGCAGGGTGGCGTAGCTTCTCGCATCGGTGACGCTGCTGCCCGTCACCGGCCTGTTGCATTTAGCTACGCCTAGATGGATATACCGCCATCGGTCGGTCGTCAGAGCCTCGTCTGTCGGTCGGCAGGATGTACCGCGTGCAGGTGAGGTTGGCTTGGGGCGAGGAGGTGTTGGTTCGCCCCCTTACATCCCCAACTTATAAGTATGTAAATATAAAATATTGTTTTAAGACCGATAGTACCTAAGATAAATCGGACTATGAAAGTTTGTATGTGCGTAGGTATGTTTGTTACTCATTATTGCTAAATTTAGTACATAGATAGACTATGACCTTGATTAACACATAGGCACTTCGGGACATCCCCGAGCGAAGTGATATTACTAGTATTAAAGTAACTTGTAATCTTTTTTTCATTTATTTTAACGAAAATAGAATACAAACTTATTTTTATTAAATTAGCTCATTTAAAAACATATCTATACAATATGTAACAAAAACCCTGTGGTTCCTGTGAGCTATGTTATAAAGATCGATATTCAAACATAGAAAAACAACTTATTTGTAAAAACTCTTAAATTTAAATAATGAAATTAAATATTTAATATATTTAATAATAATATTATTTGTAAAATGAAAATAATTTCTCACCTCTGCAATTTTGCATGGAGATAGGTACAAGTCGTATCAAAGGAGCCGCGCGCGCCGGCGTCGGCATGGGAGCCGCTCGCACTCGGTACCTACACTAAGGTCGTGAACTCGTCACGTGTCATCAGATATCACTCAGCTGTTTGCTATTTAACACTTTAGCAAAATACTTTTGTTTAACACTTTTGCTCCACTCCAATTATTAAGTAAGTATGTAAGATTGAGTAGGGAGGTGCTCTACTTAATCGTAAATCACTAATTTATTATAACATCAACTTCATGATTACGAAGATATTATTCAATATGCCCGCCTTGTAGCTCTAGACATTTGTTACAACGTTTGATAATATTTGCACGAACGCGTCGTAGAGTAGAGGTATCGGACTTTAGTTCATTAAATGCTGCGACTATTCTCAAACGCATTTCGTCCTCGGTATCGCACGTTTTTTTTAAAAACTGACTCTTTGACAGTACCCCAGAGAAAAAAATCCAAAGGTGTGAGATCAGGTGACCTCGCCGGCCAATTGACTGGTCCACCCCG
This sequence comes from Fabriciana adippe, assembly GCA_905404265.1. NCBI lineage: Eukaryota > Metazoa > Arthropoda > Insecta > Lepidoptera > Nymphalidae > Fabriciana > Fabriciana adippe. The sequence continues at coordinate 10,398,639 of FR990003.1, forward strand.
GACAATCCACCTTTCCCCGTATTCCGCATTCAAATATTCTCTCACAGGGCGCGAGAAGTGGGGTGGTGCGCCGTCATGTTGAAACCACAAACGGCGCATGAGATCAAGGTTAAGCTCGTCAAGCTCCTCGGTCAGCTCTTCTCGCAGGAAGCGAAGGTAGTTCCCACCGTTCATTGTTTCGGTTAGAAAACAGGGTCCAATTATTTTGTCCCCTATTATTCCCGCCCAAACATTAATCTTCCATCGGTGTTGAAAGTGACTTGGTTTAGAGGCATGCGGATTAATGACTGACCATACGTGTTCATTGTGAGAATTAAATACACCTGTTTTAACAAATGAGCACTCATCAGTGAACAGTACTTTGCTCAAGAACTCACTATCCTCTTCGACCTTGTCTAGTATCCATCTGCTGTACACCATTCTAGGCTCGAAGTCCGTGGGAAGTAGAGACTGAACTCGACGATAGTGAAATGGGTGCTGGCCATCATCTTTAAGAATTCTCCAAACACGCATGTGGTTTACACCTAGTTCGCGTCCTACCGAGCGTGTGCTTCGCGTCGGATCTTCCCCAAACATGTCTAGGATTTGCTCCTCAATGTTACCGTCGTGAATTCTCGGCCTTCCTGCATCAACACGATGTTGGTCACGGCCGTGCACACTGCCGGTGTTGTACATACGTATGTGCAGACGTTGGAATGCCATCGTCGACGGCAGTGTTGAGTTTCTTGGTATTGCAAAGAGCTCCTCATAATGTCGGCGCGCCTCTGCATAATTGCAGTCACATTTCCCGAGACACATCAACATATTAAAATATTCTACATTAGTGTAAGACATTTTACGTAATTTCGCAACGCGCAATGCGTACGTCCGTCCGAAAGTAAGCTGCGCGTGCGACTAGGACGTCTACGCCGAGCGGGCGGCTTAGTAAAAGGGGTAGGTAGTTGGCGGCCCGGGTCAAAGTGCCGCCGCCTGCAAAGGCGGCGATGCTTTGAGTGAATTTCGCTCATAATTCAGAATTTACAAACATTTTTTTAATGTGTTCATTTTATTACCTATCTTAACTATAAAGAATAACTTGGCAGTACTTGATATTTTTTAAATAAGATTTTCATTAATGGTACGCCTATATGATTATGTATACGTACCTATATGGAACAACAGGGTTTTTGTTACATATTGTATATTAATACGTGAAGCAAAAACTTTGTACCCCTTTTTAAGAAAATTAGCGGACGGAGGAGTATGAAATTTCCCACACTTATAGTTTAGTACCTGGCGACTGGCGATGGAGATAAAAAATACATTAAATCAATAAAAAAAAAACATTATGCACACTACCATGTTTTAAACACACACACGCATATATACTCTTTTGTTTATTATTAAAGTCTGTGGTTAAATTGAGAATAGATTAATATTGTAATATACGCAAGACAATAAATTAATGAATTATAGTTAATTTTCAACCACGCGGCGATCGCTAGTATCGTTACAAATTATAATGTATATTCTTCACTAAATTATTGCACCTTGTGACCAATTATTGTTATTATATTGTTAATGATCGTGTTACGATTATTTACAAAGTACAGGAAAAAACGATAATAAGTGCTTCAACTATGCACTTATTATATATATTTTACTGTTATTTTCTCCGCTAGTTAGATGTGGGAAGAAAGAGATATCTTACGTCTTGGAATAACCATAGAGTTATAAGAATAGAGTGCGCAACTGCTATGCTTTCTTACAAGTGGCAGCGTAAGCGGATTAGAAAGAAAACGCATTCTAAGCTACCGTTCTATTTCACTCTAACCGAACTGTCATTAGTTATTCCCCTGTGTTGTCTACACAACAAAAAAATATACACTGTTCTTTCCTAACTAGAGTATTCGTATAAATCGTACGATTTATTTTATTATTTGCGGTTGAATATCGTACCTTACCACTAACTGACGCAATCTAAGCTACTAGAAAATCCACTAGCCACTAAAACTAATATTTAGCCGCTAAAGGGGAAGTCTAAACCACCAGATCTAGTGGAAAATCCACTGAGTTGGCAACACTAGTTGTGCGGGTTAGACGGAGGTATAACCAATCGCGACTCGACTAGAGAGAGAAAGAAAGGTGGTTTGGAATCAGCGTTATCTCTCTAATGCGTTAACGCTATTTTAGCTACGTCGCGCACTCTATTCTTATAACTCTATGGGAATAACACGTCGACTATTTTTTATATAGCCACCTACCCACAAGTAGAGTCGCAGGTTAAATCTAATAACAAAACAATTACTTAAGTGCGGTATAGTGACATTTAACAACTTGGATTAACACAATATAAGCTAGTTTTTTAATAATAATAATAATAATAATCTTTATTTCAGACGTAAGTACATCCATATATTGTTAATTGGTTAGTAACAATTATACTTAAATACTATGTTAGTATTGTTAGTATTTTTAGCTTTACCTTAGCCCAATGGCCAACTCCATCCAGTGTTTCTGAAAGGGGCAGTCCATTCTGGCCGAAATACACTTTAAAATACTGTTGTTGCTGTCATGTAGACGCTGCATCAAAGAAATAGCTTACTTGCGCATAATGGCATGAAACCCATCCGTGTGTGCCTCTGCGAACATCTTTGAAGCACTGCAACGCCACGGCAGCCCCAACAGCATTCTAAAGGCGTTATTATATTGCACACGCAAGGCGTTGTAGGCCCGGCGCGAATATGCCACCCACAAACTACAGGTATAAAAGGACTGACAGAACGCTTTAAATAGAGTTATTTTGACGTCCTTTGTACACCGAGCAAATCTGCGGACGAGCATATTGCTCCTTACCGCCAACGCCCTGCGTTCCCTCTCAATGTCATCATCATCATCATCGCTAGTGATGATGTGACCAAGATACTTGAATTTCTCGACAACACTCAGCAATACATCGTTAAGACTCACGAGCGGGTCATGGCGTGGTTTTAATTTTTGAGACTTAAACACAAGTACTTCACTCTTTTTTGAGTTATATGCTAAGCCATGCACCTTCGCGTATGTCTCGCAGGTAGCTATCAGCTTTCTTAAGCCGGCTATGTAAGGACCGAGCAAGACCATGTCGTCTGCGTAGCTTAGATTATTGACACA